>MVGT01003660.1:209851-234961 GCA_002174775.1 Macleaya cordata | reverse complement strand
CATCCATCCACGCATCTTATTAGTTTTCCTATGATATTTATCTCCTTCTTCTAAGTTTTTTGTTTTGTTTTTCTTTTCAAAAACACCCTTCAACCTAGGCCTTGAAGGATAACATAAAAATTATATATATTAGATGATTAATTGACTAATCAAAACAAAGTCTTCAAAAAAAATAACTGCTCCTACTTCAACGCTCTTGATTCCGATCGTCTTTTTCGCATTATTGTTCGCAAATTCACAGACCAAAATACACAATTAGGCCGGATTTCGTTATGATTAATTTTGACATACATTTACTCTGCGTATTTTCAAGTTCAATTAGTAGAAATTTTTGATGAAAATGGAAATAATAATTAAACAATTCGGTAAATGTAATATATAAATAAATTGTTTCTAAATTACACATTAATTTCATATATGTTTTAGAAACAATGGATCGATCAAGAGAAAAGAAAGTACATGACTAGATTAGATTGGATGATCTAAATGATGAGTAAAGATCATATTAAACAAGAAATTAATCTTTCCATCATCTTTATCCGGAACCTATAAGCAAGTTGCAAACTGAGTATAAGAATAACGTTGGATGGAACATGTAAAACAAGCTCACGTATTACATGTAAATAAACGTACGTATATATTGAAAGCAAAATTTCATCCATGAATTTTAATATGTAAGAGCTGTATAAGATTCAGGTTCAGTCATGAAAATTAAGTGTTAAAAAACAAGATTTCAGCAATATTAACCCACACCTAAGAGGAAAGGGTTAGGTTAACACAATTTCTTTAAATTTAAGAATCAATTTAGTGACGACTTGTGACAACTAAGATTTCATCTTTAATATATATAAGTCGATATAGCCCATGCTAAGCACGGGCTTATTTTTTAAAATAAAAAGATGAAATTAAAAATAATAGAGAAAAAATTTAATAATCAAAATAGAAAATATTAAGATAACTATAAGTAATTAGTAATAATGATTTAATAATAAATATCATTAACATAATTTGTATTATTATTTAACGGTATTAGTAAACTCATTCAAATTTAAATGAAATTTAATGATAAATGAATGGCCATACAAAATAAGTCATCAATCCATCCAAGGTGAGCCCTACTTAAGGGTGTACAGAATGTATGAATAGTTTGGGTACTAAAAAAATTTAACAACCATCCTTCAAAAAATTTAAACATTCCACGGTACGCACTAAAGGCCACCTTGGGCCTCCATTGTTGATCATGAGAGAATTTGAAACTCTGGTGGCCAGTCCAATGCTTAAATTAAAGAAAATGATCAAAATAGAGATTCCAATCTCAGTACTTCCTGATCTTCTTTCCTTTGAAATCGGTTTCCAATCTTAGTACGTCCTGATCTTCTTTGCTTTGTAATTGCTTGAACAATATGTGTATGAAGCGACTCGCGCAAGCATATATATATATTCTTCAACTTCTTCATGAATATTTTTCTTTTCTAAAATGATTTTTCTATTGTTTCCCTCTGAGTGCTGGTTTGGTCTTACATAGCAGTTGATCAATGTTTTAGAAAAGGCGGCAGAAAATAAGTAGAATAAAAGACCTGATTTTCCGGCGTGACTGTACATGTTGTTCACTCTATATTCTAAGGACATTTATCCCATGGAGATAAATGAAGGAATTAGCGTTTTCATTATTAACGGTTCAGATTTCAGAGTAGTGTGTTTTGGATTTTGAAATGGTGTTTAGTCTTTTGCTCATTTTTTAAGAGGATGAAACTGTGGGTGGATATATGTTTCTTAAAACGGTTCAATTGTTGATGACGTGGCGCATTGATAGTTAAGAAAAGTATGAGAATTTATCTAAAAATGTCATGTGGCATGGTCAAACTTCAATTATAATATAATAAAGATATTAAAACAAGATATGAATTAAGAGCTTACAAATAAAAGGCTTGGAGGAGTTCCATTGGTTCAGGATTATGAAGGAGGGGAGGACTGTTCACCTCAATGAACATTTAAAAATATATATATATATATATATATATCAAAAGTATTTTAAAGGGGTTTCCAATTACATGGCAGTAGAACTCACTCTGCTACATAAGTGTTGGGCACTACTTTTGTAAAATGGTCAGTCCAAACAACACTGTTATTTACAAAAAACATGAGGAATAATCAATCTGACTTGGGTATTCTCATGGCTATGGGTGTTGGCTGCAGGCCCGTTCACCATTGGCGAGCAGTAAAGGGACCCCGGCCCTACGGGGTGGGGGTGATTTTCTGGGATCATTCTTGCAATGTTGTTGGCTCTCTCTATGTGGGTCTTGGAGTCTGCTCCAATTATTTGTCAGAGTCTCTTGCTACACATGTGCCTTCAACTGTGTTGTGTCAAAATTAGATTTGATGAGGGCAAAATAGACTTTTAAATAGCAATGTTTGTGATGAGTAATGCTTCTATATGTACAAAAAGATTAGCAAAAAGTTTGACAAACAAATAAGCTGTCACGATCTTAGACAAATAATGCTATTTGATCTCACCACTTCATTTGTTTGTCAATTTTTTTTTTTTGTACAAATAACATTTCTAATTTGTGATTTTTAGTTACAAATGCTCGTGAATATTATTACATTTGGGAGAAAGCCCAATTAGTGTTTTAACTTTTTCTAACATGTGTTCAAACTTCAAACAGATTAATGGTACGGTTGGAAGAGAATTTGTTGAAACCAGAGTACGGTTGGAAGAGCATCCCAACTAATCGAACTGCATGCATGCATGCTAGCTAGCTTGCTGCTCTGCTCTAAAGCCACTGGCTCTATATATCATGCTCTTAGTGCTCTCGTTCTCTCTCTCTCGCTCCCACCTCTTTCTGATATCTACTCTCCACAACGGTAAGAACTCCCTCTCTTTATATCTCTCCGGTGGTCTGTCGCTATAGTCACCACCACCACCACCACCATTGTTCTTTCGTTTGATCAACCGGTTGGTTGGATTATAAGTCGGGCTGATTTTTTATTATGATGTTTTTTTTTTCTAACTATATAAATTATTCTTACAAAAAAAAAAACTATTCTAAAACTTGTAACTCGATCAAAAATTGGTTGAACTCAACTTTAATACAAAGAAAAACATTCTCTATGTTCTTATTTTTGCTCTCAGTTCTCTCTCTTTGTAGAAATCAAATTTTTACCAAGAAGTTCTGATCGATCATCCCAATTGCCTTTGTCTTTCTTTGCATGTGATCTTTGATTAACTCGAATCAAAGTAGGAAAAAAATGGCGGCGGAAATCATCCCAATTCCATTTCCAGGGACTGTATTACGCTGTCGTGTGTGCCATGAAAATGATGGTGTGATTGTCCCCATTACGTTACGGGAGAAGGCCCCTATTGACGACGTAGTGAGTACTCATAATCTATTGATCATCAAAGGCTAATTAATTTCTTTTATTTGTTCTTAATTTGCTCTTTCGAATATTTATTGATTACGAATTTGGTTGTTTTCTTTTATATAAATTAGTGTTGAAATTAATTTTCGAGGTCGCTAGACTTCGTACGTACGTTCTTGTTTTTAATTTTTAATTTAAAATTAAAATTAATTTTGAATGAAGCTAATTTTTTTAGGTCGCTAGATTTCGTACGTAAGTTCTTGTTTTTAATTTTAATTTTAATTTATCAAAATAAAATTTAAAAAATATTAATATTTATATAATTGTGTTCTTACTCCAATATTTTTTTTTTTTAAATGTTAATTCAGATTGCCGATCCAACCATTCAACCCCCTAATGCCCCTCAACCATTGGAAATCCGCAGGGCCTATTATGTGTAAGCTCTTAATTTTTATCTCGTCTAGGATATCATATTAAGTTGATAGGCATTCAATTCAAAACTAATTAGTAACGAGAGGAGTGACCTATGATCTTTATAAAGCTTTAATTTTCCATTGTGAGACTATTTTCAACAATTTTTTTTTCTACTTTTGATTGATCCATTAATTGTTTCAACTAATTGAACTTACAAATATGTAGAAGTGAAAATGTACGTTACAGTGACGACCCTCAAGATCCGGGAGTGGAACGTCCATACAAGATCATGCTCATTTTTTGCAAGAGATGTAACACCCAGCTCGGGTGGCTAAAGGTAAAACTTTGTTTCTTCGTTCTTGTTAATTAATGGTCATTTTTCGCACAAAATTCTAGGTGGGCCATTACTATTTTTTTTCCACTAATTACTAGTAGGCCCATAGAAAAATTTTATTATTTTTTACCATTAATTAATTGGTAGTAAACTTTTATAATTTCAAGTGTCCAACCCATATTAAGTGATAATAAGGGCCCGTTTGGTTCGCGATTGGAAAACATGTTTTCAAAAACTAATTTACACCTAAATTAATATTCATTTTGTACTACATCCAAAACTGTTTTAGGATTTACAACAAAATCATGTATGATTTTACAAAACAAAAAAATGTTGTTTTCTTTGTTTTCAATGAAATCATTTAGGATTTTATAGTAAGTCAAAAAAATAGTTTTAGATGTGATACAAAATATAGTTAACTTAGGTGTAAATTAGTTTTTGAAAACAAATTTTCCAATCGCGAACCAAACGGGCCCTAAGTATTTGGAATCACTTACTACCATTTAATAGATTTGACTGGGGTCCAAAAATTTGTTTATTATTATTATTAGTTATGGGTGAAAAATAAAAAATATTTTGTATGTACCTATCACTAATTAGTGGTAAAAAAAAAAATCTGCCTCTAGATAATATTTGTTAGAGATCATTAAAATATATATAAGTATTAATTGAACTTTGTTCTTCAGACTGATAAAAGGTCAGGACCAGGGCAAGTTGGGGAGTACCATCGCACATTCCAACTGAATGGGTGAGTTGATCATATACCTTAAAATTAATTGTTACGGTATCTTTAATTATATATTTTATACGTATTATTATTGACGTATATTTTGGCCTGTGAATTTGTTAATAGGAATCAGCTGATATCTGGTTTGATAAATCTGTAGCTGGAGGAGAAAAAAAAATAAAAAAATTGGCTTCACGACTACTACTATAAGCTAGAGAACATATATTTCTGAGTTAGTTTGAAGTACTACTAAGTGCACATGCGTTGCACGTTAATAACAATTATAATAAGGATGTTTTAAAATATTATCGATCAAAATTCTCGTTTTTAGTC
The DNA here is from genome assembly GCA_002174775.1 of Macleaya cordata. Classification (NCBI taxonomy): domain Eukaryota; kingdom Viridiplantae; phylum Streptophyta; class Magnoliopsida; order Ranunculales; family Papaveraceae; genus Macleaya; species Macleaya cordata. The sequence continues at coordinate 229,793 of MVGT01003660.1, read as the reverse complement.
GGAAAAATGTAGTGCACATGTGTTGCACATTAAAACAGTTATTTCCAACATTGCCTATCTATCATCTATTTACCTTAAAGATAACGTATTTCTATTTTAGATTAATTATTTGTGCCGCTAAAGATTTCTGATTGAAAATGAGATTCGATACCACGACCTACACTTTGGACAACCATATTTCCAATCACTCTAATAAGTGGTCTTCCACGATTGAACTGATAAGAGATATTTAATTAAATTAATTTTTTATGGACATCGTTTAAATAATGATAATATTATATCTTTCCCAGCTCGGTGCCACATATGACGCAATGAATGTTAAGGGTCTTCATGAATGGTCCGTATCCATGTCTCAAGCCCAAGATTATCTGTTTCTCTCGGTCTCGAGGTTCTATGAAATGCACATTTCCACTGCGATATGTCAAAACTCTTAAAGCGTAAATATTTAAGTTTCATAATTGACTCCTAACTATGATATAAATAGAGAAATTGCTTAATACAAGAGCTTATACATCAAGTGCTCGGTGTCGGATCTCTCGATCTCTCTGAGCAGAGCCAGTAAAATATTCCTGATGAACAGTACCATGTATGCATAAATCAAGATTTATAACATTAATTTTGATTAAAAAAAAAACAGAATTCTCGTAAAATTAATTAGTTTCATAATTAAAATAGGTATTAATTAATTGGTGTTAATTACATTCTTTCTTCGTGAAAATGAACAAATTAAGTAAACATAAAAAATAAAATAATGATTCCAAAGAAGAAAGATAAAAAATTCTAAGTAGTAGTAGTATGATCTCACCGGTATATTAATATATATTTTTTTTTGATCGAGCAAAAAAAAGACTTCTATAACCTTCTGTTGCAAAGCAATGTGGGTAATCTGGGGAGGTAGATATATTCCATGATGATTGTTAATTTGTTATCATGATCAAGGCATCCAAAACAGCAATATTTACTCCCTGGTTCTTTAAATTGAGATGGATCAATTAGTAAAATACCCTCACACAGTAATTAAAATTAGTTAAACACTCTTAAATTAATCAAAATTAGTTAAACACCCCAACAATTGAACATTTCTATTAATTTTGCACCCATATTACCCTCTACCCCTCAACTTGTAATACGCGGTCTCATTTTTTCCACTCGGACCACCATGCCACCACGCCACAATCTCTCTCTCTCTCTCACCAAATATTATTATGTCCATCAATTAAGACATGTCCGACCACCACCACCTGTGGTCTGTGACTCTATTCAACTTAAACTTAGCATCGATACAAAACCCCTCTTCTTCTATTTTATGTTCCCGTCAATTCGTCAAACCTTAATAAGAGGGATAAGTGGAGGAGTAGTGGTGTGGAATACAACAAAGGGTTGGGTTGGGGATTGGGGTTTATTGTGTTGGATTGGGATTTATTGAGATTAATAAAAAAAGAATTCACAATCTCCATGTAACCCATACATACGACATGTTTGATTTTTTTTTTTTTCTTTTGGTTGGAAAACCATGCGTGATCTGGATTCAAGTTGTAGAAGTTTATTGATTTAATAACCATATCACTATGCCACTCTATTTAAAGAACACTAATTTAGCTTGCTCTCAGGGGCAGAGCTTGGATCCTGTCATCCTAGGGTTAAAGTGTATAAAATTTTCTGTGCAGAGGCTGATCCATAGAATTAATCTATATTTTTATATAATACTATATAAAATCAAAAGAGAGTTCAAGGTGAAATGTTACGTGAACTTTGAATTTACACTCCCAACAATTACATTAGATTATAAAATTTGACTTTAGAAGAAAATTAGATCGAAATTAGACCCCACATTAATTTATAATGTGAAGTATGTTGAGGTGAAAATCCGGAATTCCTTTAGTATTACTCGAGGCTGGGGTGCCATGACTACCCCAAGTCTTAAGGTAGCTCCGCCCTTGCTTGCTCTAGTAATTGTTACAGAAATTTGGAGTGAGAGATTCAAGTGTGGTTAGTCACCGTGAGTGGTGGTTGGATTTAGACATGGTTCGCCGGACTCCGCAGAGTGGTAAACAGAGGGTTGACCAAGAAGAAAAAGAAAAAGGATTTTATGTCTGGGCAATTTAACTTAAAAGATGAAATGAAGTTTGAAGACTTAGAATTGAGAGAAATCGTCAATTTTGGAGTGTTTCACTAATTTGTATTAATTTAGGAGGTTTCACTAATTTGAATTAATTTAGGAGTGTTTCACTAATTTCAATTACTGGCCGGGCTGTTTCACTAATAAGTCCAATTGAGATAGGTCATAGGTGTATCAATCTGACTGAGGCTATCTGACACGACTTCGTTACAATTAATGCCCCAGAAATAACTTTCCAGACCATAGATTTTCCTCGAGATTACACATCAAACTGGGAAGTACACTACAGCAGGACTCGTTTTTTCTCTCCTTCAGATCAAATTCATGTTTTCTTTTCTTTTTTCTTCTTTGAAAAGGATAACTAGGGTTGATTTTTTTTTTTTTAATTGAAATTGAGATTGATGGATTATTCTGTTCTTTCTCCTGAGAAGATTTTGGTAAGAATCCGGTGGATGGGTTCTCTGCCGGTTTGGTCGATGATAGCCATTATTGGACCTCCTGATAATCTTGAGTAAGTGTTTTCTTCCTCATTTAAAGTGAAAAGGTTGAATCTTTTTGCACTTTCGTTTCTGTTACAGAAAGGGTTTTGGTTTCTGCTTTGATCGGAGTAAAGAGTCAAGATTTTGTAATTGATCTGTAATGTTTTTTTTTTTTTAATGACTGGGGTTCCTTTTCTTTCTCAAGTTTGAAGATTTAATTGGTTATGTTGTGATTGTGGTTGTATCTGATGTGGGATGTATTTGATATAGAGTTTTAGAGTTTTCCTGTAACTAGGATTGTTGTTGTTCCTGTTTAAAATTGGTAGAAGATTGGTTCCCTTATCTTTTAATTTGTTGTCCTCGATTTCCTATCTTTTTCTTTCTATTAGAGTTCATCTCCTGTTTTATTGTTTGTTTTTCATAAATGAATTAGGGTTTTTTCAGGTGTACAATATTTAGCTTGATTTTTGTAAAGGACTTTTTTCTACTTTTCAACAATTTGCTTCTTTGTCCCTTTCTACTGCTTCCATCTCAAGAATGAGTTTCCATTGAATGAATTCCTACATCTGATATGACTCTTACAATTATACTTTTACTGGTCATGCTTGATAAGATCGCTTACTTTTCCTGGGGTAAAAATTTTCATCCTAACCTCTCTACTGATGTAGTTTACTTCTCTATCGTATCTGCTTTGTCGTCAATTATAGGTACTAGGTTGGTAGGTCCTTGAACACGAGTATTCCTGGCATTGGTACTCATTTTACTCCTGTGATGTTTGATATCAAATTATTTGGTTGTAATCTTGTAACTTTGTCATGGCAATGAGATGTTTGATATCAAATTATTTGGTTGTAATCTTGTAACTTTGTCATGGCAATGAAATGTTTTCAATTCTATTGAAGAAGAATACATTAACTTTAATACCAACGGGGACAATTGCATGTCTTGTTGATGGCTGTTCCAACTATAGTAAAGTTCTTGAAGAATAGATGTTAGATTTGCTAAGAAATAGATATAGTCACAAATATGTTTCCAATTACTTCAATGTACAGTCATTTAATAGACTTCTTCCTACACATTTCCATTTAATAACTCCTTAACACCACATTTAATGTAAACTAATTTATTTTTAGTGATTGAATAATGGAACTTTTATCAGTTCTTTGCATTGTGGACATTAAGTTTTGCATGTGCATCTCCACTGGTTCATTTTAGAATGACTAAGGTATGTTTCACCTCAAAACTTGGAGAAGTACAGACTTTTAGGTTGTGACTGCCCAATTATTCTTATATATGCATACTGAACTGGATTTTTAGGTCTGAAAAGTTTCTAATTTAAGAAAGTCACTCAGGGTTAGTGATGTATATTAGTATTTCATTGTTCTTTAATCAATTAATATAAGCCATGAATAGTATTTGGTGTTTCCTTTGCATTTATCCTATTTAAACTGATGAAACATTACTCAATGACAACAAAGCAAAACAAAATATATAATACTGGAAGATCATATAAAACAAGTAGGAGTGGCATTTCGTTCCATTGTTAGGGAAGAGCAAGGGAGAAACTTACCAAAAAGTGAGGATTCACCTAAACATATCTTATATGGTGTTTAAAACTTGGAATGTTTCCGGCTATTTTTATATGAATCCATTCAATAAGTGTGTTCATATATAATTTGAATGTGTGTTCTTTTTTCTATATATGGTGGGTCACACTCAGCTGTTCTGCATGACTTCATGTTTCTGTCGGAGATTATTTACTCTTTTTGTTCTTAGATGGGGTTTTAAACTTAGAACTTTTCCGCATTTTTATAGGAATGCATTTGATAAGTTTGTTCCCATATAGTCTGAATGTGTGTTCTTTTTCTTTTACATAGTCAGTCACACGTAACTGCTCTGCTTGACTTCATATTTCTAGAGAAGATTATAGTTCTAGACTGCCTCCAAAGCTCAATAGTGATGTCTTAAACCCATATCAACATTTTAAAAACAGCATATCATTATCATACTATATACTATCTTTTGCATTTATGACTTAATGTCCAGGTTGAAAGCATGGTGTTGAGTATTATTACCATGCTTTCAAGGCCAAATGATGAATCTCCAGCAAATTTTGAAGCTGCGGTAAGAAGAAAAATTGTCAGTTCTTATCATCACTATTATGGCATTGTCTACTTCCTTCTCCTTATATGATCATCAATTTATTTTGTTGTCATGGTTGCCATGTTCTCTTGATCTTTCTCCTTGATAGTACATAGTGTATTTCTGATTCTTTAGCTGAATATAGTGGATCACAACTACGAATCATAAAAACAGGAGAAAAATTGAAATATCCAGAATTATCACTGTGTTCCAACTTCCAAGTTCTTAGGTTTCTCATCTTTTTTTTTTCTTCTAGATTCGTCTTTTTTCTTTTTGTGGTCCAATGCACTGGATGGTGATCAAGTTGGTCGCTATTTCTAGCCCAACATTTGTATTATGCTTCTTTGTTATGGGGAAACTTTTGGCGTCGACGAGTTTTTGATGAATTGGCATCACTACTTGCATATGTGAACAAGGAGTTGGACTGCTACTCTACAGATAGGTCTTGAACTTGTTAAAAAATTTACTGGGAATAACAGATATAACTTTGATCATTCTGCCATAGTTTTTCTCCCTCCCTCCCTCGATTTCTGTGCATTATAAGGATTTCTGTGCATTATAAGTTTAGCAAATTGCATTTCAACATGTTTGTAGACTTGGGTTCCTGACATGTGGTGTTTTTTTTTTTTGTGCGAAATATTTTTGCAGAAAGAATGGAGAGACAGGAAAGCTGAATTCAAGAGAAAGTCAGTCGACGTGTGAGACTGTCCCAAGAAATGCTGTGATGAATCAGTCAGTCAGTAGGGCATCTGCCCTCTAATTGAGCCTGCCGCCACAAATGGTGGTGGGGGGGAGGGAGGAGGAGGAAGAGACTGGTGTGTTGGTCGCATGGTAATATTTCTCTCTTTCTTTTTTCTTTTTTTTTTTTCTTTTAATTTTTTGGCCAGTAATTTCTTTAATGGAAATATATAAACTTGATAATTTGTGTATTTAAAACGAGTTCTTGAGTTTGCTTATCTCAGGGTTTTATTTCCATTTATACCCACTTCAATAAAGTTTATTCTCAGTAGGGTTTCTAGAGTTTGTTTTATTTTTCAGGGGTTTTAAGTCATATGAATTCTGGGAATTTATTTGTGATTTTGTAAATGACAAAATTGGCCCTGTATTTAAAAACTAGCCCAGATTAAAACCCTATATATTCTCACTCAAAAAAAAAGGGAATAGTAAAACCAGCTATCTTGCAACTTCTCTGAGGATCTCCTTTTCCCACAACGTTTTGGAGTTTTTTCAAATTAGTCTTCACTTTTCAGGTATGATTTTTGAAATTTTATGTTCTGGGTTTCAATTGTGGATCTTACTAGCAAATGAATGGAGCACATATTTTTTCTTTTTCAAGCAAAGAATCTAATTCATTAAAGTTTCCTCCCTAATGATCTTTTACAACCACACAGGAGGTTTAGTCCAATGCATATCAAAAGAAGTGTTTGACAAAATTTCTATTAGAATGGAGCAAACATTGATTCCCATTGGTTTCAATGGTTACTAACTGTTTGATGGAATTCTTATGAGAAGTGGTATTTCCATTGGTTTCAATGGTTACCAAATGTTTGATGAAATTCCTATGAGAAGTGGATCAAATACTGATTTCCGTTGGTTTCAATGGTTATAAACCTGTTGGTTTTAATGATTTCCAAGATTTCAAATCTATGAACTTCAATTACAATTAAGAATCTCTCTAATTTGATTAGCTCCAATCAATGTAGTAATAAATGGCGGCGGGGGGACAAAACATTCCACACATTCCAATTCTAGAACCGGGGTTTAAAATCACGTGTCTTAATTGCTATCGACGAGATGTTACTACCCACATTGCATTGCTCAACATGCAGCAACGATTAAACGTAAGTTCTTGTTTTAATTTTTATCAAAAAAAGTTGTGGGAGATAATTAATCTTTATGTAATTGTGATCTTCCTGTTATTTTTTTATTTTTATTTTTTATGTTCGTTCAGTTTCACGGACTTCGGCTCAGCAGTGCATACCATCTGTAAGCTCATCTTGTGCCTTTTTTTTTTTCTTCTTGATCGATCCTTATTTCTTATACGTATATGCAACTAATTGAGACAGACCCATAACTATTTGAACTTGCAGATATATTACATTTACCGATTCTTTTAATTATTTATCCATTTTCATTGAATTTATTTAACTAATTGAGCTTGGAGGATTATGTAGTGTAAATGTGGGTTATGCTGAACTTCTACTAAATGAATACTTGGGAGATCAAGGTCTGGTGAAGATGCTCGGCCTTTTCTGCACTCAATGTGGCAGCCAGTTGGGGTGGCTAGTGGTAAAATTTTGTTTAATTTGTCGTACAAACTTTTTGTATATATTTAGTTATATGGAGATCATTAAAAAAAAAATTGAAGTATTAATTAATTTGAACCTTACTTTTGTTGTTCAGACTGATCCCTTGTCAGGATATGGAAATATCGGGGACTACTACCGCGAGTACCTTCTGCTTGTGTGAGTCCATAGTTGGAAGTCAATCGTTAATCATACTAAGTGTGTTTATATATTTATGTACACATGTTTTTGGTCTGTGAATTTGCAGGGACCGACTGATTTGAAGAATGTTGTGGAGTGGTCGTGAATATGGGGAATAGTACAGGAGAAAGCGGCGGTGGTGGTGGCGGCGGCGGCGGTAAATAAAAAGACTCTTCTGTTAAGGGATAAATCAAAATATACTAGTTTTCTTTTGATGAAGTTTTTACATTTTCGCACACTGATTGATTCAGTTGGAGTAGAATTTTCGTATGGGAAAACAAGTTTTGGAAAATTATGTATGATTTGAAGTTTGATCATAATTAGTAGATCATTTTATTCAGAGAGAGTGAGCATTGGCTTAATCACATAACGTATGTGGTAAATTAGATTTTCATGCTGGAATCGGCTTCGACACGGCCGATTCAATCTGACTCAGACTGATTTGATCTGTTTGACTCGATCACTAACGAGTTAGCCGCAGAGTTCAAGTCTGGCCAACCATGCTCTTAATTACGAGTTGCACGTAGCTACCGGGTCGTTAAAACAAAAGAACGCATATCATCTCATGAATACTTGTAGAGTCCGGATACAGGCTGTGTACAGGCTCTTGTGGGGCCCCCGTGAGGTCGATCGAAGGGTTGAGATTTTGCAGAGATGTTCTCTTCATTATGTAGATCAACTTAACCAAAAATCAGTTTATTCTAAAACTTTTAACCCCATCAAACATAGACTTTTTTTCTCATCGTTAGAAGTTTTAGAATAAACTGATTTTTGGTTAAGTTGATCTACATAATGAAGAGAACATCTCTGCAAAATCCCCCACGGTTTATGATCTAGTTGTTGGGGCTAATTATAATACACAATCCCCCACACGCGCGCGTGTTGTCTATCCTTTCCACACACGCATGTGTGGTTTTGATGTCCAAACACGCTACGCGCGTGGACTCCACCTGCGCTTAGCGAGTGACAAGCGCAAATTATGCAGTGTGTTATTAGGCGGCCCATTTAGGGACGATGCATGCAATGATGTTGATCTAGATAATGAATAGATCAACGTCATAAAAATCAGCGGTTGGATCAACTCAATGCGATTCCATCGGCAGTGTAAATAAATAAATTGTATTAGGGATATAACTGGTATTTTATAAAAGTTAAAAAAAATTAAAAAATATATATATAGGGGTGGACTGACTTTTGGACAGCTAAAGAGCTATCATGCCGCTGCCATCCCACAATGCTCTCTCTCTCTCCTCCCTTCACTCTCCGTCTTTCTTGCATTTGAGGGGATGATGCACCTTAACCAACCCAAATAGCTTACTGGGGNGTACATTGAGTATACATTGGCTTGTGGGGCCCACTTAGAGATGAATCAAGGGCTCATTTTAAGTTAGGATATTCTCTCCATCATGTTGATCATCTTTACAAAAAATTAGTTCATTTTAAAACTTGTAACCCTATCATCTGGTGATTGGAAATCACTAAAAATCAACGGTGTTTGAATAGCTCAATCACCGTTGATTTTTAGTAATTTTCAATCACGGATGATAGGGTTACAAGTTTTAGATTGGGCTAATTTTTTGTGAAGGTGATCAACATGATGGAGAGAATATCCTAACTTAAAACGAACCCCTAATTCATCTTAAGGTAGGCCCCATAGGCTAATGTATACTCAATGTACTCATATATATATATTTTGAGATCTAAGGGACTAGTTGGGTGCTCTAAGAGCCCCTTATATATTAGTAAAGATAAATTTTAGCCGCTTGTCTTGCAATGCAATAGGCACTGATTAAACCTAACATATATACATATAATCGAACTTTTAAAGGAAAACGGTGTTACAAGTTGTGTAAAATACAAATACCTGAGATACGGATAGAGATTTATCTTTCTCTCTCTTTATATATATATAGAAGTTCATCAAATCTTTTTTTTATCAAATTCAGTTCTTCATCTCATCAATTTCCAAAACTTCCTGCATCTTCATTAGTTAGCTACAGAAAAATGGCTAGAAAATATTATCCTCTAATATCGTTTGGTGACCCTTCAGGGAATAAATATTGCTGTCTTGCATGCAGCCTTAATACCAATAATAATCCTGATGGGTCCAAGATTACCCACATTGCTCTGCAACGTGCTGTTTTGGAAGTCAAAGTTCCGGTGAGATTGATCGATCAATCGATCGATGATACTCCTGAGTACTACTCAAATTAGTTTAATTTCCATTATTCATAATCTTTCTGTTGATTCGTTCCCATGCATTTAATTGTATCTAATTTAGGTTTTTCGATTTTTTTTTTTTGGATTTTTTTATTTATTATTATTATTATGATTACTCATTTCATTAACGCATAATCGAATTGGTTTTGGCGGATGGATCGGAGTTGGATCCGTTATAAATAAAAGAGAACAAATATTGGAAACAAGAAAGAATTTCAAATACCAATCCCACTGACCTAATACCGAGTTCAAGCTTTTCGTTTTGTTAAGATGATCTATATCAGCCAATCAGCCATAGATCCATAATCAGAAGTCCATGTTTTCGTTATATATTAAAAGAGATCGAGCATTATATAAAGATCATGAGCCACTCCGATTACTGTAAATTAATTTTGAATTAAATATCTACAAATTTAAGGCGTTCCATCCAATGCCATTTAAGTTTACGATATATCAATGTTGATTTAGCAAACCATGTCTTAATTTCTGCGTATGTATGTGTATATCATGTTTATACATATTTTTAATTAATTATTGGTTAATTATGTTAACTTATTGTATTAATTAAAAATTCTTTTTTAATTACATAAATATATATCTTCATCGATCAGGCGTTCTTTACCGGCCCTACTCAGATCGAACGAGAGACCCAACACCAAGGTTATCGTGTGTAAGTACTGTAAACTCTTGCTTGAAGCATATATATATAATCGATGATCTTTATGTGAAATCTTGTTTTAAATTAATTAATGAAATCTTGTTTAATTTTTTTAGCACTTGATTTTATTTTTCACTTGATTATCTTGCAGTGTAAATGTGCATCCTGAAGTAATTGATCATCAGACCAAATTGGCGCAAATGGAACTTCCGTATAGGAGCCTTGACATCTACTGCAATAGATGCTGCACCCAGCTGGGGAAGATATATGTACGTAATAAAAAAAAAATTTGAAAATATTAATTATTACTCAATTAATTGTTAAAGTACTAAATCGAACCTTAATTACTATATGTTGTTAATTTAATTCAGACTGATACAATGTCGGATGTGGGGAATCCTATCGGGGATTGCTATCGCCTGTACCTACTGGATAGGTAAGTAAGTCTCTACGTACAATGTTTTTCTACTAGGGCACACGGTAAGGTTATTTTTGAAAGAGTTTTTTTTTTTTTTTTTTGTAAAGTTGAAGGTCTTCAAATCAGCTAATTTTTTTTAGATATGATATTATCATTATTTATAAGATTTCTACAAAAAATCAGCTTAATTAGAGAATGGATCGGTTTACAACCCTTATATGTACAGGCTATATGTACAGGCTCATGTGAGGCCCACATGAGGTTGATCTAAAGGCAAAGGTTTTGTCAGAATATTATACTTAACACGTATCATCTTTACAAAAAATCAATCCATTCTAAAACTTCTAGCCAATCAAAAATTATTCTAAAGTTGATTAAAAATTAACGATGAAAAATTATTTAGAATGAACTGATTTTTTGTAAAGTTCTGCATGATAAGGATAACATTCTTACAAAACTTCAACCCTTAGACCAACCTCATGTGGACTCCACATGAGCCTGCACACTTAACTTGGACATATAAACCTGTACCCTAATCCATTCTCATTAATAAATACCTAATGTTATTGACGAATAATTTATTGGGACTGAATTTGTGATGAACAGAGCCAAGTTGATTTTGATAGATTGAAAAATACAATGTGAAGCAATACAAAAGAAAGCAGCGGTGGAAAAAATACGTTTTTTTCAGTAGCTAGAGGAAAAAGACAGTTGATTCAGCGTTGAGAAGAATTAACACAGTTCTCAAGTACCAGTGGAGTTTTTTTTTTTTTTTTTTCTTTCCTGAAAAGGTAGGTTAATCTATTTGACTAGATTTCTATATTATTAACAATAGACTTTACCAACTAAATTAGTTGGCACCTACTACCCAAATTTATTTACATTTTGTTATTTATTTAGAAACATTGAACTAAAATGGAAGGAAAACGCTAAACTTACTGTATTTTCCTACTGCAAACCTTACTGCAAAAGTCATTCCACTGTTCTCAAATAATCTTACATCTCCCGTGATTTGCATCATTTTTTAATTGACGCAAATACCCTTCTAAATAGTCTTTACAGTATAACTTGCAGTACACTTTACAGTAAGTGTAACATCACCGAAAAGGGAAAATATACCCTAGAAATAATTATGAAATTTGATTTTTCATCTTACCATTACTAAATAAAAAATAAAACATTAGAAAATCTTACAACTAGTGTTATAATTAGTATTTACCAATAAAATAGTTACTAAAAATATAAGTTAGTTTTTTGAACCATTCTTTTTGCCAATTTGGGGTCTAAGTCTAGGATTTACCAAAGTACTCAGCCATAGGTTGAGCCATGTTTGACCGACTCAGGTTACTAAAACATTTACTTATTTCTTAACCTCAAAACATCGATACCAAATGGGGCTCTTTTTTTCTTGAATTGGGATGATTAATCTGATTGATCAAAAATAAAAAATCTGTTAAGGGTAAAAAGCTATCAGAGAGAAATATCTTATAGAATTTCCTACCGAAACTAATCTGATGGCCATATACTCTTGTAAGCTTTTCGATAAGTATAGCATCACCAGAATGAATATTAATCTTAATGAATCTTGATTTTTATAGAGAGATAGAGTGAGAGAGAGAGAGAGAGAGATAGATGAGATAAGAATGTTTTGCTTGAAATCGAAAAAGTTGAGATAAACTGAGATCGAGCTTTAACAGTTATAAATACTTCTAAGAGTGTATCCAATGCAAATGTGTTTTGCTTCTTATGTGGCATGGCTCTCAAGAAAATTTTTTGAGATTTGCTTCCTAAGTGACGAAAAGGGAAAAGAAAAATAAAAGGAAACAATGAGATTTGCTCAAAAGAAGAGAGAATAATATTTATATTAGATGTGATCACTAAGATGGAAGATATCTTTGACGAATGTTTAGAACAAGAGGATGGACTAGAAGATGTTTTAGTTAATACGATTTTTATTTGACTAACACAGACCCGCATAAAGTCTTGATAACCTGACTCCGCCTACACAAACTGGGCCCATCGTATGCCTCAACAAACTTAGCCGAAGCCATCAGCTCAGGCCCGACCCAAACGAAAAGAATTTACAAGCTTTAATCCGCCGTAGGCCTTAGGTTGAAACAATCTGGCCGGTCTGCCTGACCGATTGAACTTACCAAACAAGCAAGTCTTATAGTCTGCTTGTTTCTTTACTACTAATTATTGGTAGACTAACACAAAATAGCTTTTGTTTTTAACCATTAACTAGTGGTAATTAGAAGCAAACTTTTAGTTTTGAGCTTCAAACTCATTAAGTGTAATAAACTGTTTCCAATCACTTACTATCACGTAATAGGTTTAAGGCCCAAAATTAAAGGTTTGCCTCTTATTACCACTAATTAGTGGTTAAAAACAAATACTATTTTGTGTGGGTCTGCCACTAATTAGTGACAAAAAAAAATAAATAGGCTCTTAGGCCTTACTGGACAGTGAGGTAATTAGTGGCAAAAAAAATAAATAGGCTCTTAGGCCTGACTGGACAGTGAGGTGGCGGGAGTGGTGGTGGTGGTGAGGTTGCCCTAGTGAGGTGGGGTGGTGGCGGTGATGAGGCGTTGAGGTGACGGTGATGATGGTGGCTATGATGAGTTTTGTTTTCAGTGGGAGTCGGGGAGAGTAAATGGATTCATCAACTGATTTACCTACCAGATGGACATCAAATTGATTTTGATGCCTTATTCATACGACACATATATGGATGGTTTATTTTGACAAATTTATCTTGCCAAGACATTATTAAGATTTTATGTTGAGCTACATTGAGATGATCTAAAGGCTGATTTTTTTTGTAAGTATGTTCTTCTCACCCCATAGATTATTTTCACTAAAATGAGTCTTTAGATCATTTCTATGTGGACCCCATAAAAAATCTTGGCAATATCTTGGCAAAATAAGTTTGTGAAAATATATGTATAGGTCTTTTAATAACCGACTCGTTAAAAGTTGGCTCAATGTGTTGTTAACTTCAAATGATTCGATTCCCATTTGCATTGTAAGTATTTTTTTATATTGGATTGTCCCTACCTTGCATTTGTTTGAAAGAAGTGTACTTATAGATATTATTCATGCAAGGGTTGATTTTGATATATATATATATATGATGAGGAGGTTATTTTCACAAAATAATGGTGCTTAGATTGTCCCAACATGAGTCTTCCAGGCAAGTGTAAGCAAAGTGTGAAAATAAGATGTGAATTATATTATGATGATGATCTAATGATAATGAGGAGATAATCCTCTCTAAAAATTGGCCCTTATATATATAGAGAGAGGGAGGTTATTGCACCCCCTCTTAGAACGCCCCCTTATAACGCCCCCTCTTGTGGGGCCTACATACGATGCATTCAATGGCTGATTTTTTTATGAGATATTTTTCTCAATATGCATATCATCATATTAAAAAAATCAGTTTGTTCTAAAACTTCTAACCCCTTCAAATTAACCTTTGAAAATTAGTAACTATTTGAGGGGTCAAATAGTTATCAATTTTTAAGAAGTAATTTGAGTGAGTTAAAAGTTTTAGAACAGACTGATTTTTTAATATGATGATATACATATTGAGAAGAACATCCCATAAAAAAATCAGCCCCTGGATGCATCGCATGTGGGCCCCACAGAAGGAGGCATTATAAGGGAGCGTTCTAAGAGGGGGTGCAATAACCTCCCTCATATATATATATATATATATGATGAGGAGATTATTTTCACAAAATAGTGGTGCTTAGATTGTCCCAACATGACTCTTCCAAGCAAGTGTAAGCAAAGTGTGAAAATAAGATGTGAATTATATTGATTATGATATAATGATAATGAGGGGATAATCCTCTCCAGAAATTGGCCCTCACTTGGATCGTCTCCATTTAAATCTCACCAGCCAGTGTTATCGAATGTAAAAATAAATTGGGTACAAATAAATAAAGCAGGGGTGGAAATACAACTGTTTTGCTTTCGATTTTGGCCTAGATTTTTTTTTTTTTTTAGACGAGCGAGATATCCAAACCTCGTGGAGCAATTGACTAGTCCCCGGGTAGTGCCTTCCTCCTATTAGTAGCTACCAAGTAGATCTAGGGAATTAACATACTTACCAAAAATCAATCATTAAAGTAATCTCTATGTGAGCCCTATGAGAAGGTATGGATAACGATAACTATGTCCACACTTACTAGTAATTATGTCTGGGTGGACATAATTATATAGACATCGTTATCCATACAATCTTGTGGGGCTCATATAGAGATTACCTAAGGGCTGACTTTTGGTAAGTATGTTATTCTCACCATGTAGATCATTATCACCAAAACTTATATAATTGTAAAATTTCTTGCCCAATCAAAAATACTGATTGAAAAAAATGAACAATTCATAAAACCACCCAATTTTTTTATAGAGTTAGTAGTTTTAGAATAATATAATTTTCGGTTAACATAATCTACATAATGAGAACAACAATCTTAACAAAAACCAGCTCTTAAGCCCCACAGGAACCTTTATACAAAATGTCGATGTTCCACGACGAGACTCATTATCACTTGTTTTCCTTTTTGGCTCGTTTTAATACAAGTAACATTATTTGTCGCGTTTAACTCAGACCCGTACAAAGCCTTGATAACTTGCCTCTACTTTCACAAACTGGGCTCAACGTATGCCTCAACAAGCTCTGCCCAAAGCCATCAGCTCAGGCCCGGCCAAGAACAACAGATTTTCTAGGCTTTAATTAGTCATTGGGAAATTTTAAAGGCACCCTGCAAAATGTTATTGGCAGGCTCTGTTAGGTTTGACTTGATCAAATTAGTTTGACTCCACAATTACTAGTGAAATTCCTCAATTTGGTCAAATCTCCTCTCTTTTTTTTTCTCACTTTTTTTAAAAAAAAACTCTCTTTAAACCTTTAGAACAAGAAAGTTGTTTTTTTTAATTTTGGAAGGTTTCTCCAATGGTCAACGGAAGAGAGTGCCTATAAGATTAGGGCTGCTAGCAATAACAAATGTAAATTCGGGAGTGCCAACAAATAGGGTCTGCCGATAAGATTTTGATCCGACCAAACAAGCCAGCCTTGAGCCTGACTGGAAGGTCACCATTGTTTCTAGGTCCACAACAGCCCAGCCCAGCAAGGGTTAAGCCGAGTGTAAGAATAACGTTGGATGGAAACAGATGATGAATCTTAATTTCTAGAGAGGGAGAGAAAAGAAGAACCGATGATGAGAAAATGTTTTTCATTAAATTTAAAAAGTTGAGTTCAACTGAGATCGAGCTTACAATTTGTAGTTATAGATCACTGACATGCATCACTGCCTCAATTGGTTTCTATAGGAAGATCTAATGGTATGTTTGGAAACATAAATTCTTGAAAACTTAGATTTTTAGTTTGTTTGGCTGCTATTTTAAATCTATAGAAAGATCACTTTTCATAAATCAAAAAATGAAATTATTTTACCAACCTCTAATATATATATATTGTCCCACCTACCTTATTCTTACATTTTCCTTACACCTCTTTCTATTGGAGTGGACCCAGCTGGATGTGTTTCGAGGACTTCTTTTGAAGAATGATTTCTTTATCATGCAGATCACAATCACTGAAAATCAACCTTCGGTTCATCTTCATGCGAACTCCACAACCTATTATAACCAACTGATGTAACGATGATGGTATACTACGTACTAAGCATGTGAGGGGAAGCGGCCTCTTAATTATTAACCATGTTAGTGATCCAACTGACCGTTGGATCTATGTAGAGTTGCTGATTACTTGTTGGTGATTATATTATCGCTTCTTGGATGATTAGAATTTACAAGTGACTGAAGATAAGATAATTTCTCAAGGGTAAAGTTCATACTTCAGAAATTACCAGCTTTTGGATGGATTATGTATCATTTAATTTCATGAATAAGATCACCCTGCTGTAAGTAATATAAGAATAATAAGGTAAGTGGAATACCAAATATGGGGATCTCATCTTGTTATTTTGAATTATGACAAGTTGTTTTTAAATTTTTTCTTTTTTTTTTCAAAAACACACCTTAAACAAATAAAAAATTGTTCCCCAATACCTTAAAAACACCAAAACTAGTACTACTTCATTCAATTATAAAGTTCAAACTAATTACAACTTGGACGTACGTACGTACGTACTGCAGAACTAAAACACACAACAACAGAAGAAAAAAAAAAAAAAAAAAAAAAAATCATAGTTTGCAAATGTATTATTGCGCTTCATTCTAAAAAAACTAGTAACATCGTTTTTCTTGAACACGCCCGTGCTAGTTCTTTACAAATTTTTCCGCCAATTTCAGTCGCCTATCAAAGTGAGTTCCTCCCTGCTCATTCACATTTACAGCGTCAAGCTCACACAAATATATTATATATATATTTAACTATTAATTAATTTCAAGTTGGTGGACTCACGAATTTAATATGTAGTCGCGCATATGGTTGCCGATCGTTCCCCGGACCTTTGTATCAGTCTAAAGTTCACGTATGCATGATACAGTAATTAGTTGGTTTAACCATTAATTTATTAATTAAAAATTAAGTCAAGAATATTAATTGATACAAAACGAGTGATACGTACAAATAGACACCCCAGCTGGGTTAAGCATCTCACACAGCAAACAGGAAGGACCTTGACTCCTGGACGAGCTCCCATGTTCAAATCGATATCATAAAATCGCAAATTTACACTGCAACGTATTTGATAGTTTAATTAATGAAATTCTTTAAGGTAATTCGACAAGAATCAGGTAGACACTTAATTGCCATATAAACCCTAATTAAAGACCGTAAAAACATTAAAAACCCTAAAAGAATGAATCATATAAACCATAATACTTAAAAAACCCTAAAAGAATCATATAACCCTAAAGCCTTATCCTCATTAATTAATGAAAAATTAAAAAAAGAAGCAGAATACTTACACATGATATGCTCGAATGACCGGTGGTTCCTGATAATATGAATCATTAATCATAAAAATTATTAATAATGTACTAAAGAGATTAATTAAAACCTTGAAAATTAATAAAAACATTAAGATTATGTACTCACCGTCTCTTCATGATTCTCAGTCCTGTCCTCCAGAGCAATGTGGACAATTTCTTGATTATTGTTAGCATAGCATCGACGACAACACAGTTTAAAACCTGGTTCTTGTATTCTTTGTATCCCCTCCATTACCAAACTGATGGAGGTTCTTCTTGATGAATGATAGGAGCAAATCGATCAAAGATGGATAATACGCAAAATTGAGATCAGAAGACAAGAAGAGTATTGATCGAAGCCTTCGAGCAGGGATCAGATTCTTGGTTTTCTTGGTGGAATTCTAGAGAGAGAGAGAGCTAGCTAGAGAGAGAGAGAGAGCTAGAGAGAGAGAGAGAGAGAGAGAGAGACTACAGAACTGATTTCTAAAGAGAGATGGGGTCAAATATATAAGCCAAGTTGACTCCAACCCAGCTGATGAACAGGACTGATAACCGTTAACAGAATTTAACCAAATTCTGTTAAAAAACAGTATTTGTTATACTAATTTACAGTTGTCTAATAATAGATATAAACCGTTGATTTAAAAAGATCTGAGGCTTGTATCTCTTATTATGAGACTCATCTATAAATATAGGTACGGTATCTTGTTTTAGTAACGTTTTTCAGTACTCTCTCTAATCTTTCTTTCATTTTTCGTATAATATACAAGACTGATACCGTTCAGCTACGTACGTTTCTCTCAGTTTTGAAAGGTACGTGGATGCGTGTGGATTAATGAGTTACGAAAGTTTAGTGGATCCCTACACCCATGGATCCTGGATTCTTAGCGTGCTACTGATATCCCTTAATTAAACATCAAATTCATGCAACTTTACATTAGTTAATCTTTTGGAGCGATCATTTGATATTTGATGCCATCATCTGATGGTCACCAAAGCGTAATATATATATCTCGATCATTATAATTCATCGCTAGAATAGTTAAGTTTCTGATGTGATGCATTGGTTTATGAGCAGAAATGATTTGATGATCGCCGAGATGATCAAACCATCTGAGAGATCATCAGGCCCTGGCGGAAAATAACCTTTATAACATCTAACCGGATTCTTTATTTTCTTCCAACTATTTACCTACCACTCATAGGTCTATAAATTAAGGGATTCCCACTAAAAATAGGCAAAAAAAAAAAAAACTGTATAATTAGGGAGATAAATCCCTAAAATAGAGTAGAGGTGAAAGAAAAATCAGACTTGCGTGTTAAGAGGATAGAATTGAAGTATTAATGAGTTAGCCGGTTAGGAATTTTAAGAGATTTTTTTGGGAAATTTGAGACTCTTTTAAGTTTTATTTATTAGGTTTAACTCTTGATTTAGCTTCGAAGAATCATTTACCCACGTGTCATACGTGCAATCCCTGATCTCACCCACCCTGGCCCACAAATTTAAAAGCTCCGTGAATCTCGAGTTACATCTTACATCTTTGATGATTGATCATCAAACAAGGAAGATAGATATTGTGAACATTTGAGGTCATTGGTGAATGTGTCGTCTCACACGGATGGGGCACGAAAATTATGTCTTGGAGGGGACATGACATGACATGACATGACATGAGTAGTATAGCATATGGGTAGTAGTATAGCATTTGAGGTCATTGCTTATTGTTAATGGAGTCTTTACTGTATAATTAAAAAGTAATTTTTAATGAAAGCTAAAAATTATAAACTTTAGTGATTTTACTGGAGACCATCTTTACAGTGAGAGGAAGTCATAACATTAAGCATTTTTGGATGGGCCACAATATCCCCAGCTATCTATAGAAGTTTTTCCAGCCCATGTCAGCTCTCCAAAAGTCATCCAGTCCAGTGCACTGTCTGTTTTCAGGCCAACCAAGCATCATTACCACCTCATCCTATTGGAGAATGACACGATTGAATAATGCAAAGTTGTTTTATTTTTTTTTCCAAAAACACAATTTAACCACTTAAAAAAATTGCTCCCCAATACCTGGAAAATTATATGTCATCCAACGATTCAACAATTAATAGAGTTCAAACTTATTACAAATGGTATTACAAAACTGAAACACACACAAAACAAAAACAAAAAAAAAAAAAAACCATAACGACCTTCATTCCAGAACGACATTCTCCCTGTTCACAAATTAACAAAACCAAATAAAATATACGTCAGTAATTAACATTTACTAAAAAAATATATTATTGTAAACACGTTCAGCAATTAGCGAGGATCGATATGGACCCACCGATTGAGTACGTATATTCGAAAATAATCGCCGATATGCCCGACTCCCGCCCAAGTATCAGTCTGAATAATTAACAACACAGGTTTGTTATATTATCATTAATGACCAGTATATATGCATATATTATTAACAAAGTTGGGGT
>MVGT01003660.1:176066-205078 GCA_002174775.1 Macleaya cordata | reverse complement strand
GGGGTGGACGGATGCAATTGCCATCCCACAACGTTCTCTCTCTCACAACTCTCTCTCTCTCTCCTCCCTTCTAATTTAAGGGGTTGGCGCCTCTTAGCCAACCCAAATGGGGGCAGCCCCTTATATATTAGTAAAGATATGAAAGATAAATTTTAGCGGCCTATCTTGCAATGCAAGAGGTTGATACGTACCTGTATCAAGGGTTGGATTTTCTTCGAGGGAAATCCAAGAACTCCTCCAACTTTGGATCACTTCGAGGGGAACCGAGACCTCCATTGCAAATAAAGTTAACAACTTAATTTTTAGATTAATTTCTCATACCTTAATTAGCATTTCCGTAAGAGATTTATAGATCTCTTCCACGGTTACACAATAACTTCTAAAATATAGCCATCATCCATAAAAATAGCAACAACCTAAAACTACCCATATAACCCACGTACACCCTAATCTTGAATAAGTCAAAAGTGTCATGTGCCATACAAATAAGATAAATACAAAAAACCTAGTTAAAATAGACTTCTTTCTAAACTCCACCTCTTCAAATAACCCAACGTGGGACCCACCCATATAATATTTTCACAAGGTGAATCTAGTCACGTAACAGAGGCACTTATTAAACCTAGCATATATACATATAATCGAACTTTTGAAGGAAAACGGTGTTACAAGTTGTGTAAAATACAAATACCTGAGATACGGATAGAGATTTATCTCTCTCTATATCTCATCAAAAAAAAAATTTATCTCTCGCTCTCTCTCTCTCTATATATATAGAAGTTCATCAAATTTTTTTTTTTATCAAATTCAATTCTTCATCTCATCCATTTCCAAAACTTCCTGATCTTCATTAGCTAGCTACAGAAAAATGGCTAGAAAATATTATCCTCTAATATCGTTTGGTGACCCTTCAGGGAATAAATATTGTTGTCTTGCATGCAGCCTTAATACCAATAATAATCCTGATGGGTCCAAGATTACCCACATTGCTCTGCAACGTGCTGTTTTGGAAGTCACGGTTCCGGTGAGATTTATCGATCGATCGATGATACTCCTGCGCACTACTCAAATTAGTTTAATTTCATTATTCATAATCTTTCTGTTGATTCGTTCCCATGCATTTAATTATATCTAATTTAGGTTTTTCGATTTTTTTTTTGTTTTTGTTTTCATTTTTGGATTTTTTTTATTTATTATTATTATGATTACTCATTTCATTAACGCATAATCGAATTGATTTTGGCGGATGGATCGGAGTTGGATCGGTTATAAATAAAAGAGAACAAATATTGGAAACAAGGAAGAATTTCAAACCAGTACCACTGATCTAATACCGAGTTCAAGCTTTTCGCTTTGTTAAGATGATCTGTATCAGCCAATCAGCCATAGATCCATAATCAAAAGTCCATGTTTTCGATCGTTTTATATATATATATATATATATATATTAAAAAACATCGAGGGGTCCTCTCAAACCCCAATATTACATAAAGATCATGAGCCACTCCGGTTACTATAAATTAAGGCGTTCCATCCGATGCCATTTAAGTTTACGATATATCAATGTTGATCTAGCAAACCATGTCTTAATTTCTGTGTATGTATGTGTATATCATGTTTATACATGTTTTTAATTAATTATGTTAACTTATTGTATTAATTAAATATTGTTTTTTAATTATATATAAATATATATCTTCATCGATCAGGCGTTCTTTACCGGCCCTACTCAGATCGAACGAGAGACCCATCACCAAGGTTATCGTGTGTAAGTACTGTAAACTCTTGCTTGAAGCATATATATATATAATCGATGATCTTTATGTGAAATCTTGTTTTAAATTAATTAATGAAATCTTGTTTAATTTTTTTAGCACTTGATTTTATTTTTCACTTGATTATCTTGCAGTGTAAATGTGCATCCTGAAGTAATTGATCATCAGACCAAATTGGCGCAAATGCAACTTCCGTATAGGAGCCTTGACATCTACTGCAATAGATGCTGCACCCAGCTGGGGAAGATATATGTACGTAATAAAAAAAATATTAATTATTACTCAATTAATTGTTAAAGTACTAATTCGAACCTTAATTACTATATGTTGTTAATTTAATTCAGACTGATACAATGTCGGATGTGGGGAATCCTATCGGGGATTGCTATCGCCTGTACCTACTGGATAGGTAAGTAAGTCTCTACGTACAATGTTTTTCTATTAGGGCACACGGTAAGGTTATTTTTTAAAGAGTTTTTTTTTTTTTTTTTGTAAAGTTGGAGGTCTTCAAACCCCACCTAATTAATTTTTTTTAGATATGAAATTATCATTATTTATAAGATGTCCACAAAAAATCAGCTTCATTAGAGAATGGATCGGTTTACAACCTTATATGTATACAGGTTATATGTACAGGCTCATGTGAGGCCCACATGAAGTTGATCTAAAGGCAAAGGTTTTGTGAGAATATTTTACTCATCACGTATCATCTTCACAAAAAATCAATTCATTATAAAACTTCTATCCAATCAAAAATTGTTCTAAAGTTCATCAAAAATTAACGGTAAAAAATGATTTAGAATGAACTGATTTTTTTGTAAAGTTCTGCATGATGAGGAGAACATTCTTACAAAACTTCAACCCTCAGATCAACCTCATGTGAACTCCACATGAGACTGTACACTTAACCTGGACATATAAACATGTACCCTAATCTATTCTCATTAATAAATACCTGATGTTATTGACGAATAATTTATTGGGACTGAATTTGTGATGAACAGAGCGAAGTTGATTTTGATAGATTGAAAAATACAATGTGAAGCAATACAAGAGAAAGCAGCGGTGGAAAAAATACGTTTTTTCAGTAGCTAGAGGAAAAAGACAGTTGATTCAGCGTTGAGAAGAATTAACACAGTTCTGAAGTATCAGTGGAGTTTTTTTTTTTTTTCCTGAAAAGGTTAATCTGTTTGACTAGATTTCTATATTATTAACAATAGACTTTACCAACTAAATTAGTTGGCACCTACTACCCAAATTTATTTATATTTTGTTATTTATTTAGAAACATTGAACTAAAATGGAAGAAAAATGCTAAATTACTGTCCTACTGTAAACCTTACTGCAAAAATCATCCCACGTTCTCAAATAATAATCTCACACCTCTCGTGATACCTTCCTAAATAGCCTTTACAGTATAATTTGCAGTACACTTTGCAGTAAGTGTAGCATCACCGAAAAAGAAAAGTACCCTAGAAATAATTATGAAAATTGATTTTTCATCTTACCATTACTAAATAAAAATAAAACATTAGAAAATCTTACAACTAGTGTTATAATTAGTATTTACCAATAAAATAGTTACTAAAATATAAGTTAGTTTTTTTAACCATCCTCTTTGCTAATTTGGGGTCCAAGTCCAGGATTTACCAAAGTACTCAGCCATAGGTTGAGCCATGTTTGACCGACTCAGGTTACTAAAACATTTATAGTCTGTTTAGACAAGGGATTTTAGGGAGGGATTTTGTGGGGACCAGGAATTTTGAGGAAAAATATAACATGATTTTTCTACCAAATCCCTGGTCCCCACAAAATCCCTCCCCCAAATTCCTTGTCCAAACAGACTATTACTTATTTCTTAACCTCAAAACATCGATACCAAATGCGGCTCAGAGAAATATCTTACAGTGTGTTTGGATGTAGAATTCATGTGGGTCCTTGGAAACATGAATCATTTGGTTTGTTTGGCAACCATAAAAGAATCCATGGATTCATGAATCCTTAGAAGCTTGAATCCTTTGGTTTGTTTGGCCGCCATTTAAAATCCTAGGAAAATATATGTTTTGTTGTTTTAATTTTGTGGGGTGTAATATGCATTGAGTTGGGTGAATACATAGTGAATCCTTAATTTAGAATTCCAGCAAATTCTAAGGGGGGAGGTGGGACTCCAAAGTAGGGATTTGCTGGAAAACATATTTCCCTGGGAGACAAATTTCCAGGGATTCTTGGCAGCCAAACAGACCAGGGAATCCCTGGTCCCCACTAAATCCCTACCTTGGAATCCCCCATCCAAACAAACCATTATAGAATATTAATCTTAATGAATCTTGATTTTTATAGAAAGATAGAGTGAGAGAGATGAGATAAGAATGTTTTGCTTGAAATCGAAAAAGTTCAGATAAACTGATATCGAGCTTTAACACTTGTATTTATTAACCACAATGACTAATTAGATGGACTGGCTGAAGACAGTTAATGTGTTTTGCTTCTTCTGTGGCATGGCTCTCAAGAAATCCTTTTTGAGATTTGCTTCCTAATTGACGAAAAGGCTTTGCCTATATGGCACTTAATTAATTAAATGTGTTATTTTCAATTGTAAACAAAAGAAAGGAAAAATGTGATCTTTAATGGGATTTGCTCAAATTGCGAAGAGAATAATAATTTTAATGGAAAATGTAAAAAAAATCCCTATAAAAAAAGTCATTATGTTTTTAATCTTTTTTTATAAATTTAGTCCCTACTTTTATGACTTTTATGTCAAAAACTAAAGACTAAATTTATAAAAAAGGATTAAAAACATAATGACTTTTTTTTACATGGACTTTTTTCCCAAAACCCCTAATTTTAATGAGATGTGGTCACTAAGATGGAAGATATCCTTGGTGAATGTTTAGAACAAGAGGATAAACTAGAAGATGTTTTACCACATTGTTAGTTAATACGGTTTTTATTTGACTAACTCAAACCCGTATAAAGTCTTGATAACCTGACTCCACCTACACAAACTGGGCTCATCGTACGCCTCAACAAACTTAGCCGAAGCCATCAGCTCAGGCCCGGCCCAAACAAAAAGAATTTACAGGCTTTAATTCGCCATAGGCCTTAGGTTGAAACAATCTGGCTGGTCTGCCTGATCGATTGGACCTACTAAACAAGCAAGTCTTATATGGCAGACTAACACAAAATAGCTTTTGTTTTTAACCACTAACTAGTGGTAATTAGAAGCAAACTTTTAATTTTGAGCTTCAAACCCATTAAGTGGTAATAAACTGTTTTCAATCATTTACTATCACTTAATAGGTTAACGGCCCAAAATTAAAGATTTGTTGCCTCTTACTGCCACTAATTAGTGGTTAAAACAAAGACTATTTTGTATGGGTCTTTCACTAATTAGTGGCAAAAAAATAAACAGGCTCTTAGTTCTGATTGGATAGTGAGGTGGCGGCAGTAATGGTGGTGGTGGGCGGTGGCGGTGATGAGGTGCTGAGGTGACGGTGGGAGTCGGGGGAGGGGGGGAGTAAATAGATTCATCAACTGATTTACTAGTTTAGTTTTGAAAACTCTTCGGTTAAGGGATAAATCAAAATATACTAGTTTAGTTTTGAAATACTTTCATTACTGACTGATTGATTCAGTTGGAGTAGAATTTTCATATGGGAAAACAAGTTTTGGGAAATAATATATGATTTGAAGTTTGATCCTAAGGCCCTACTTGGTATCACAGTAAATGTTTGTGGCTAGCAAATGTTCCCCATTGTAAGTATTTACCATAAACATCTAGTGCTGCTTGGTATAGGTACTGTAAATGTACTGAAAACATATAGGCCTTGATTGGTATGCAGGAAAAACTTGCAGAATGCAAATTACCACAGTTGTGGTAGTGGTAGTTTGCATGGACAAACAAGGCCATAGGTATCCTAACTAGTAGAGGAATACCATACCAAGCAGCTGATTTATCAATTTGACCGGGAATAATTGCAGATGCAAATTTTTTCTGCATACCATGCAGAGCCTAAGTAGTAGATCATTGTATTCAGAGAGAGTGAGTATTGGCTTAATCACATAACGTATGTGGTAAATTATTTTTTCATGCTGGAATCGGCTTCAGAATCGGCTTTGAAACAGCCGTTATAATTTGACTCAGACTGATTTGATCTGTTTGACTCGGTCACTAACGAGTCAGCGGCCGAGTTCAAGTCTGGCCAACCATGCTCTCAATTACGAGTTGCATATAGCTACCAGGTCGTTAAAACAAATCAAGAACGCATATCATTTCATAAATACTAGTAAACCAACAAATCAAAATTCAAATCTTTTATCAAATCTCTCTTGAGCAAAACAAATCAAGACTGATTTTTTGATCTTATAATGCACTCTGCACAATCGACTCTTTCACTCTCTAGGTCTTGGGTGAGATGATTTGTTGCAAATCTGAATTTGCAATTTAAATTTATCCTAAAACTTAATTTGCAATTTTTGTTTGTTTACAAAAAAAAAAAAAAAAAAAGTTTGTTGCAAATTTGAATTTGCAGCTTATGTAATTATGAGCATCAACTTCCTTCAATCCATTAAAACCTAACCAAGCCCAAAACATAAGTCCCTTTTGTACCTATAATAATATACCTCTTTTATTAGATCCAAAACTGTTTTAGGATTCACAACTTCCCTAAAATCCAAAAACCCCTTTACATTTATCCAAAAACCTCTCTACATCAAATGTGATTAGGTTGACTGATTGATTGACTCGGTCACAAACGAGTCAGCGGCCGAGTACGAGTTGGGCCAACCACGCTCTCAATTACGAGTTGCACATAACGACCGGGTCATTAAAAAAAAAATCAAGAACGCATATCAGTTAATAAATACTAGTAAACTCCTCATCAAACTCAGAAATCAAGTTTCAAATCTCTTAACAAAGTTTCTCATCAATTTCAAACTTCCTTCGTAGCTAGCTAGCCCCATCTCTCTCTCTCTCTCTCTCTTTCTCCAGAGAGACCAAGAACCTTAAATACTTGTAAACCCACGAAGACCTGCTTCTGATCATCCAAATTGCCTTAACTTGTTTGCATCTTTGATTTGCTGAAAAGTCTAAAAATGGCGAGGAGTGTGTGGGGAGTGTTTCGTATCGAACCGGAGAGTAGATATTGCTGTCGTGAATGTCATAACATTGATGGAACCCAAACCCACATTGAAGTGTTTGACAAAATTTATATTCGTTTCCAAGTGTTTGACAAAATTTCTACTAATTTCAAAGTGTTTGATAAAATTTCTATTAGAATGGAGCAAACATTGATTTCCATTGGTTTCAATGGTTACTAACTGTTTGACGAAATTCCTATGAGAAGTGGATCAAATACTGATTTCCATTGGTTTCAATGGTTACCAACTGTTTGATGAAATTCCTATGAGAAGTGGATCAAATACNTTCTCCAGAGAGACCAAGAACCTTAAATACTTGTAAACCCACGAAGACCTGCTTCTGATCATCCAAATTGCCTTAACTTGTTTGCATCTTTGATTGCTCCTGAAAAGTCTAAAAATGGCGAGGAGTGTTTGGGGAGTGTTTCGTATCGAACCGGAGAGTAGATATTGCTGTCGTGAATGCCATAGCAATGATGGAACCGAAACCCACATTGCTTTTAAGCGGATGGTTTTTTCAGCCATGGTTAGTCTGTAATTTTCTTTATCTTTCTCATTTCATTCTTTAATCTGTTGTTTTGAATCTTCAACTTATAATTTCTTCGTTTTTCTTTTAACGAAAGTATTGCATTCTTTTTCTAATTAACTGTTGAATTTCAAGAAAAATTTCACAAAAAAATAAATAAAAAGAAAATCATATATTATTTTTTTCTGAATCTTGGATGTTTGATCATCTCTGTTATCTTGATCTTTCGAAATTTAAATCGTAATTACTTGTTTCATCTTCAAGAAAGAATGGGTTCTGTTTATAAATGCTGAATTCCAAGAGAACTTTTGCAAAGAAAAACATTTAATGAAATAAAAATCAGAAATTCTTTTTTGTAATCTTGGTTTTTTTAATCTTTTTCGTTCACTTGATCATTTCATTTGAACCCTAATTTTCTTTTTCTTTTTCTTTTTGGATGAATTTTTCTAATTTATAATT
Organism: Macleaya cordata; assembly: GCA_002174775.1. Taxonomy (NCBI): domain Eukaryota; kingdom Viridiplantae; phylum Streptophyta; class Magnoliopsida; order Ranunculales; family Papaveraceae; genus Macleaya; species Macleaya cordata. Next base: position 197,179 of record MVGT01003660.1, on the reverse strand, counting down.
ACCTGTTTTCTCTTCAAGAAAGAACCATTTTGTATCTGAATGTTGAATTCCAACTAAAGGTTTTTAAAAAAAAAATAAAAATAATTAATATAATGAAAAAATAGTGAAATTAATCAACTACTAAAATAAGAATCATAAATAACTTCTTCTTGTAATCAGAGTCATCTGTTTTCTTTTTGGATATGACATTAATTTTCTAAATCTGGTGAAATTTTAGTAAAGAAGGGTTTTTTTTTTTTTAAAACAAAAAGTGAGAATTCTTGATTAATTTGTGGTCTTACTGGTACTTGTATGTTTATATGATTTTCAGGAGGGATTTACTGGTCCTGGTGGGCAGCCATTGTTCCAAGCCACTGATGTGTAAGTATAATTAGTTCTTGATAAAGGCATGAAGCAGACATTAATTTTGTTTTTTGAACTGGGGTGAAGCAGACATTAATTAAATATTGCTCTTAATTAAACACTTCATAATCACTACTAAATTATGTAGTCTTTAATGTGTACAATATGAAACTCGATTAAAATTTGCAACTACTTCAACATGTAAAATATGCAGAAGTGTGAATGTCTACTGTGGAGAAGAACCACGAGATCAGTACTTTGGTGATTTTCAATACGAACTTGTCGATCTTTACTGCAACAAATGTCGTAGCGTCGTGGGGTGGATGTATGTAAGTATCGATCAATCCATTGATTAATGTCCATTAATTTTACCTACCAAATTCTTCTAAGTACTATGATACTATCACTTAGAGATTAATTAAAAATTCAAGTAACTGATGATCAACCCTACTGTGTGTTCTTCAGTTTGATATAGATTCAACTGTGGAAGGCAAGTACTTACTGGATAGGTGCGTACATTGAAATCATTAAAAGAAACAGTGTTTATTTATATATATTTACTACATGTTTAAATTTTATTGACCCAAAATTTCGGACTGTGAATTGGTGAACAGGACTGCAGTGGTGCTGATAGATTGAAAACAATGTGAAAGTAAAGCAATTTTGTTGTTGAATTTTTGGATTCTCTGGAGACATATCTTATGTGGGTGTTATGTGAATATGGGCAAGGTACAGGAGAAGAAAAGACTGTTCAAATTGAAGATGATTTTAAGTGATTGATCCAAATACTAGTTTAGTTAGTTCTGAAATACCTATTTTGTTTTTGAAGTGTGTACATTTTTACACAGTTTGATTAGGTTGACTGATTGATTCACTGTTGTAGAATTTTCAAGTTTTGGAAAATGACATGATGATCTGAATAGGAATCTGAACCAGTGACTTCAAACCACATTTTACATAGAAAATGGTAGAACATCAAACAAGTTTAGTAGAATATCAAAATATCACAATGAAAGCCATCAAATTCTAAACCCAAATCAACCTCACTGACCCTGCCCACAGATTCAATTCAATAAAAGCACCGTAAACCTTCTCTAGTTTTAGAGAGAGAAAGTGAGAACAATGGGTGAGAGAAACAAGTGGTTTCATTCATTCAAAGATAACAAGATCTACAAATGAAAAAAAGGGTGGGACTGAAACCCAGAATTACATACAAAAAAGAAAGAAAGGGTTTTTTTTTTCTTCTTTGTTTAGTTGGTTGAAGAATCAAGATTTCCTGGGAGATTTGGTGGCCTTGGAAGGAGACTTGGTGGCTTCACTGGCTGCTGCAGCCTTTTCATTTTTCTTTGGCAACAGAATTGGGTTGATGTTGGGAAGAACTCCTCCATGAGCAATTGTCACACCTGACAGAAGCTTTCCCAGCTCCTCATCGTTCCTTACGGCCAATAAAATGTGCCTTGGGATGATTCTGCTCTTCTTGTTGTCTCTTGCTGCATTTCCAGCCAACTCCAAAACCTAATCCAATTCAAACAATTGAAAATAACAACCTCATCAATTTCGTTCAAATCTACAAATTAGGGCAGAAAATTTGCATTTCTTAACCTATCAAATCTTCCCTATAAAGGAATGATTAACAAATTAAACCAAACCCACTCAGATTTGAAAGGGAAAAATTAAAAGCCCTAAAAAACCAAAACTAAGAAAATTTACCTCAGCTGCAAGGTACTCGAGCACGGCAGCAAGATAAACAGGTGCACCTGAACCGACACGTTGAGCGTAACGTCCCTTCTTTAAGAACCTTCCGATCCTACCAACAGGAAACTGTAAACCGGCTTTGACGGACTTGGAAACGGCCTTCTTCTTCGGACCACCTCCTCTTCGTCCTGCAGCACCTTTCTTCGCTTTTCCAGTTGCCTCCATCTAACTTGCTTGAGTTTTGCCGGGAAATTACTACAGAACGCCGGAGTACTAGCAATTAAGAGCCGGAGAAAATGGCGATCTGGACCAGCGAGCGAGGTCTTCGGTATCTCTCAGTTTGGACAATTTAATATAGTGGTGATGTACAGCACTCTGTTTTGGGATTGAACATTTTTTAATCGTTGGATCTTTTATACAATGAACGGCTCAGAGAGTCTAAAGTGGCGATCTGAGTAGTCCAAAATGGACCAATAGGAATCGAGATAGTATTTGGGTCAATTTTTACTATCTTGAACTTGTAATTACCATTGTGAAAATAAATTTTGTAATTACTCAAGTAATTTTAAATAATCAATAACTTAAAAAAGTTGTTTAGTAAACATAATTGGTAACTTTAAATTATTTTTACCCATCAATGGATAACACAGATGGTAAACCACTTCAACATAATTGGTTTAATCACATATTTGAATTTCGTAAATGCCTTTCGACTCACCCAGTTACACAATAAATTATCCCGAGTAAGAGTGGGCATCGGTCGGTGTCCGACATAATTTGAACCATCCACAACCGATTCAAATTAGATCGGTTTTTTAACTTTCTCATCCACTACCAATCCAAACTCTAATTGGATCGGTTGTTATCCAAGCCGATTAGACTCGGTTTGGATCGGATTGGATGGTCGGTTTTGGCCGATGATATTTTCTTTTCCCAATGTCGTTCACAAGTTACAATATTCTTTTAAGTTTAAAAACTTAAAAGTGGAACATACATCCATCATTTAAAAAAAATCATATTTATAATTATTTTTAACACTTAAAAACCACATGCACCTATTTCTAAAAAAGAAAATGATTGTGTTATTAGATAAACTTATACGTACCCACTGAGGACGTCGTTAGAGATTAAGAAGAATAATAGTGGAAGAAGACTACTAGAGTTTCGTGAAGAGTGTTGGCTAAAATTTTTGGAGTTGAAGTCTTTTGTATTTTTTGTATATAGTTTTTATGTTTAAAAAAAAGTAAAAGCTGTAAAATTTCAACATTATAATTATAAATAATATAAATACGTTAAGTATTTACTAAAATAGCATATGCACATATTATTCGGTTGGTTCGGCTTAGTCGGTTTTTTAGGTGACCCATCCAACAACCAATCCAATCCGGTCGGTTTTTAAGAATTTAAAACCAAGCCAAACCAACTAGCCAATTGGATCGGTTAAAATCCGGTTGGATTGGTTTGGATCGGTTTTGGTCGGTTCGGCCTACATTTGCCCACCCCTAATCCCGAGTGGATCACTGTATGCGGACGAGACCATAAAGTGGAGACATAATCCAAAATTACATATATATATATATTAAAAAAAATAAAATTATTTAAAAATACAAAACATTACTTGATTAGTGTTCAATTAGTAATAATAAAATAAATAATTTTAGGTTGGTCTGGTTTAAAATTTTGTGGTAGCATCAAACCTAGCTCTGTAATTGTCATGGAAGTAAAGATTGTGTTTCTTAATATAAATAGATAATGAATTATTTAAAATAAAATTTAATTTTTATGTTATGTAAAAATAAATAAATAAAAAACGGTTGGAACTAATTTCAAAATGAATCCCTAAAAAACTCCATGCAATATCGAGTGAATACACTGGGGGACATAAAACTGAACCCCCTGTTAAGCAAATAACATAGGCCATGCTTGGTATGCAGGAAAAAAATTGCATAATACAAATTATCACAGCTGTGATAGTGGTAGTTTGCATGGATAAACATGGCCATAGGTATCATAACTAGTAGAGAAATACCATACCAAGCAGCTGATTTATCAATTTGATCGGGAATAACTGCAGATGCGAATTTTTCCTGCATACCAAGTAGGGCCATAATGTTGCACCTTTCTTCTAGACCAAGTAATTGTTCAACATGGTAGATCAGTACTATATGAATATAATCAACCCTGTTAGGTTGATTACTTATGACATAGTACTTGCCCAAACCTAAAAAAAAATTAAAATTTACTTATTTGAAGTGTCAACACTTGCTGTTATAGACTTATAGTATACAATATTTGCAAAAACCAATACATGAAGCCCAACCAAAGCCTAAGGGGGGTGACTGTTTTTTCTTGGGTAAAAAATTTGAAGCCCAACTCAAAGCTTAAACTGAAGCCCACCCAAAGCATAAGGGGATGATTGCCACGAATTAGTGCCATGCCCGCATAAAATACTCCTTATTTTTCACCATTAAAGAGTGGGATGTCCAAAATTAAGGATTTGCTACTAATTAGTGGTGAAAATAGCCTACCACTAATTAGTGGTAAAAAAACAATCACCCCTAACTCTAAGGGAGAATTGTAGAACCAATAAGTGTTGGGGAAGTTTTATTGGCACTCATCAAAACCTTGTTGTCCACACATGCATTATAAACTTGGTAAAAACTTTGTTTTGTTTAAGTTGATCCCGCCAATAAGAAAACAATCAAACATGTAGTGCCAATAAATTTTCTCTAAGGGGTGATTTTTTTTTTGCCACTATTTAGTTGCAAGGTTACACAAAAAACTTTTTGTTTTTCAATATTAACTAGTGGTAATAAGAAGTGAATCCATTAAGTGGACACCATTTACTACCACTTAATAGATTTTAGGCCCATTAAAGGGTTGTCACTAATTACTACTATTTAGTGGTGAAAACAAAGATTATTTTGTGGGTTTACCACTAATTAGTGGCAAAAAAAAAATCACCCCTAACTCTTAAAATAAGGCATAGAGGTTGATTTATGATATAAATGACAAACAAGGCCCATTAGAACCGAGCCTAGTGCAACCTAAGTACCAAACTACCTGGCAGTTAGGGCAAGCCCAGTGAGGATCCCATGTCCCACCCCAAATTCTTAAACTTGGAAAAGAGGAAGGTATAGTGGGGATCCTCATAATTTGAGGATCTCTATAGAATTTGTGATGGTGGATAATTGTCCATCAACACCATTATCACCTAGCTAAATCAAGTGAAAAGTGTGTGTTGTGAAGGGCAAGACTAGCTAGTGGGATTTCTTAGTCTTCTAATCCATTCAACTTTTTACTGTATTGTGTATGCTTAATGGAGCGGCAATCATCTGATGACCGCCCAATTTTTTTTTTTATTTTTTCAACACGTTCTCCTCTCATTCTCTCTTCCTCATCACTTGACAACCATTTATTTTTCTTTTTCTCTATCAAGAGATCTCCACTATTATACCACTAGCAACTATAGATCCCTTAATCCATTCTCTCAGTAATCAAAGTATTGGTTTTACAAGAATTGTTTCGTTGGACGACGGACAATACTTAAGCTTCCTCAAATTTGAGGCAGGTTTGAGGGAGCAGAAGGTTTGAGGAGGCCCACTAGGAAGAGTTTGTGGAGCCCACTAGGCACCAGACTTTTCCTTAGTGGACTTTGACCTGACCCGAAAGATTTTAACTGGATGGGCTTGGTTTGCGTGTTTCGAAGCCCCACGTAAAAAAAACGCTTGATCCGAAGCCGGGTCAAACGCGACTTCTTTATTTATTTGAAATCTGACTCGACCCATTGTTCATACCTCGAGTCGTATTTCCCACCCTATTCGGCAATAAAACAAACATAACCTAAAATTATCCTCTTTTGCTTCCGAGATTCGAGACCGATTCGTGGCGTAGGGACCGTTCCACGGTGTAAACAGAGCAAGTCGACATTTAATAATATCTCCTTACAGATAATTTATTAGAAATACACGTGTAAGTACGTAATTAGGGCTCCATGTAAATCGTCTCCTGTCTTCAAGTCAATCACTATATATATCGATGATGTACTCTATGAATTTCGCCCGATGTTCACGCAATATCTCTGATTTACATATCGTAGAACAATCGCTAACCTAATTATCATCTCGGCTAGGTTTTGCATATCGAATCGAATCGAATCGAATCCACCGACAAGAGTTTTTGAGTAGGATCTGTGAATCTAGGTTTCTGATGGGCTGATTTGAGGCGTGGAGGCGTTGTGTTTCCAGTCCGATCAATCAGATCGGGAAGAAGCGTTTTGGTTTCGTTTTATTTGTCGCTGGTGGCGATAATTAGGGTTTTTGGTTCTTCCGGGTAGGGTTTCGAAGAGTATCGATCATGCCTTTGGTGCTCGTAGAATTCCTTCACAGGCGTGCAATGATGATACCTTCTGATACATCTTTTCATGGCGGATCTTGTTCTCATCGTCTTAAACATCTTGAAAAATGGAATCTTCGTGGTAATTTGAGTTAACATTCGGCCTTTTTCAGTTTATTTAAAGATATTCGTCTTCTTCTTCTTCTTCTTCCGAATCTCCGCATCTGAACGTTTCTAAAGGAATTAAAGATCGTGGAATCGCACAGTTTTTTCTTCGGATATTTGCCTGGTTCAACGAGATCAAAATATTTTGGGGGAATCAAATTTTGATTTTGCACTTCTTTCAGATTCTGTTTTTTCTTCGGGGATATTGGTGGATCCTCGCTTCTATTATAGAGGTAGATTCTGCTTTCTTAGAGGTAATAATTTTCTTTATCTATGTACTCTTCCTTGTATTGAATTTCTATCATCTGGATCTCTACTTTGTATCGTGATTTTCATTAAATTAGGTCATTTTGTTATTTCTGATTTATTGCTACTGTCTTTTAAAGACTTATCTCCTCCGAAAGTAGAGGAAGAAGAAAATTAGAAAATTTATACACTAAAATTGAAGTAGATCATGTCTTTGACGTACAGTAATGCCTTCTACGTTTTAACATAGATGCTGTTGAGATAAATATCATCTTAGACCAGAGAATATACATAAATTTTTTTGGATAGAAAAAAAAAAGAGAAATTTCTTACTACTATTCGTATGTTGTAAAACTCATAATCTCATTGTAAAACAAATAACATTTTTTTTTTTCGGTGAAGGTAAAAAGACTTTTATTTATGAAATTGGAAATATGCTGCTTAGGAAAAACTTACATTAGGTTGGTTTTGGAGTTTCTGACTTGGGTTAAATTGGAGTTTCTAAGGTATACGGGCCCGTTTGGTTCGTGATCCAAATATATAATATACATCTTGTACTACATCCAAAACTGTTTTAGGATTTATAATAAAATCATGTAGGATTTTGTAAAACAAAAAAATGTTGTTTTATGTGTTTTCATTGAAATCATATAGGATTTTATAGTAAAGTGAAAATGCCATTTTAGATGTGATACAATATATAGTTTAATTCAAGTGTAAATTAGTTTTTGAAAAAAGTTTTTGGATGGCGAACCAAATGGGTTTGTCTTTCTCAGAAGAGAAACAGAGCAGTGAGAGAACAAAGAAAATATTAAGTTTCAAAACTAGTCATTTTGAACAGAAGGAAATTGGATCTGCCAGGGAGTGTACCACAAGGACTATCTGTTCTGAGGTGCACCACCGTATATTCTTAGTCATGCGCCAATTTTATGAGATATCGTTTTCCACTTGTGCCCATATTTTGTGGTGTGATCAGTTCCCAACTTTTAAGGTTTTGTTTCCTTCTGCTGCTTATATAGGTATAGCAGTGGGAGTGTGAATGTCTATTTGATTCTTCTCTTCAGTTTTCACCAACTAGTACAAGGATTTGAGATGAGAGATATTGTAGTTTAGCTATTTGGGGACGTTGTCTTCAAAACATAAAAACAGGCATTGAACAAAATCGATTGGACTGCTAATAGGAACTCTATTCCTTGTAATTAGCCTACTTTAAGAATTAAGTGGAGATCTTGATTTTCTCACAAGCTCACTTCTCTGGGGAAGTTTGAAGTAGCTGTTCTATGTGGTTGTTGGTTTATCAACTTTTTATAATCATAAATGATTATTTACTATGTTGATATATGCGGTGTAGTTTTCCTAATACAAGTGCTTTGGCAGATTTGTTTTCGTGGAAGCTCCACTGGTATCAACAATGGATGTCTCTTCTCCTTGTGAGAACTCAGTTTCAGAATATGTAAATAGCCTTCATGACTTGAACCAATCAACTGGAAATCATAAGCGACACACTCTTTCTAAAAATAGTACTTCTGAAGATTATGTAGCAGCAGAACTTGGAAGCGCACTCTCTGAGGTTCTGCATTTTCAAGATGCTCATGAACTGGTACCAGACTGTGTTCCTGCTACTTACCTGAAAACGAAAAGCCAGATGGAGAAGGAGAAAGTATGCGACGAGTTGAGAATACATCTGGCCAGTTTGTCTACTGCATCAACTAAGTCCGGCTTCAGCAGGTCTGCAACATTTCCATGCTCCAAATCAGAGATGCCTGATAAAGGATTGTATGAACAAAATGGATATCAAGCCTGCACTCGCTCAACGTCTTTGCCTGTGAGTTTCATGATTCATTTACACAACATTGTGATAGGTCATGTGGCAAAATAGGTGAACCTTTTTGCTATGTTATTAATATCGGGATTTATCGGCGATAAATCGCTTATCGGGACCCCGCTGATATTTTTCACATAATATCGTTCAAGAATATCGGTCCGATATTATCATCCGATATCTCTTAAATATCGGCGATATTATCGTGCCCCTTAAAATATAACACAGAAAAATTATTTTCAACTTAATCCCTTCTTTTTCTCTTCTTCCTTCTTCATCTTCTTCTTATTTATCTTCATCAACTACTTTTTTTCACTTTACGGTTTCGTTTTTCAGCTCATCTACTGATTTTCAACTAAAATATATTTCTAATGTTATATGTATTATATATTTATATTTATTTATTTATATAATTGGCCGACATTTGCCGATAAATCCTGATAAAATTTTCCATATCGCTTATCGCTCCTTGGTCGATAAGCGGCCGATAACAATATTTACAACATAGCCTTTTTGGCCTTTTCTTAGCTGCCATGTGTTGGGACACCCCAATTGTGGATGTCTTTCCTTTGTCTGCAAACTCTCCATTTAATTTTCTGCATTTTTTTCTCTTAGTTTTTAGTTTAAATAATTAAAGATGAAGTTCCTACTTCTTTGATGGGTGATGTTTGCATCGTCCTATTGTAGATATGATACCATGATATTTTACAGTTCTATAGATGCAAGAATTGGTTAACGACATGATTCATATGCACAACCTGAGTTGGCTTCTGTTAGGAGAAATATATGGTGCGTGGATCTTGGTGTACTTGCTTATCATTTCCTCACAAGGTTCTTTGCCTTTTCTTCTATGTGTTCTGTTTTTGCAGGTTCCTTTGAAGCTTGTGTCTGCCATGAAAGGCGGTCGAGAGAATCAGGGGATACCTCAGAAGAAGTTGACAGTGACTTGGGCCCATGATGTATATGATCCACCTACTACATTAGTGTCACACTCGGTGAAGGGGGGCTACAGCCAGCAACGTTCTACTCGGTCCAATAAGAAGAGCAGTAGCAGCAGCAAGCACAAACATAAAGGAAAATCTTCACGAGGTAGCAACAGTGACTACTACAAGAAGCAGTACAGGAAGCATATTGGTCACTCTGAATCACGTACAAAGCAAGCAGCTACCAAAGATAGGTTGCTGATCTTAAATAATATTAATCAGACGACTATTGAACTCTCGGACTTTGCTGTTGCTTTTGGGCAGGATATTAAGTGTGGGAGCAGCTACTCGATGAAGTCCCTTACTGAGGTGCACTTGCCAGTTGCTGAGGCTACATAAACAATAGCCGGTAACCCTTCCATTAACAGTTTGTACTGATGCATCTGGGTTATCGGTATTGAAGATTATATGATCCATCTCTCTCTCTCTCTCTCTCTCTCTCTCTCTCTCTCTCTCTCTCTCTCTCTCGATGACCTTTTATATATTGTTTAGTGTGAGCATGCTTTCCTAATGTTTGGGTTGGTCGCAAACTTGTTTGTGTTATTTACTTGCATCAGATTATGTTCTGTTTATTTATTACAATACACGACTTGAGTATTGTGGATAACATGATTATGATGTGGTTGGTAGTTATATGTTCCGAGTTAAACACATCCGTTGTTTTGATATTCAATAAAATTCTGATAAAAATATGTAATAAGCTTTACATGGACGGGCATTCTGCTCAAATATGTAATAATCCTTACATACTAAGGGAAGGATGTGCAGTCTGCTCTTGTTTACGCGCCCTGAAAGGTTGTTATTATAAATGAGTTATGCTTCATAGTGGGTATACTTCAGGTAGATTTTACTCCGCAATAGGTCCTCCCTCAAAATATACAGACCATGTTAAAACAGATTGCAATGCATAGTGCCACAAAGAGGAGAGATGAGCCAAACAATCCAAATTGGATGCCCGCACAATGAATATATATTAATCTTCCACATCCACATAATTATCCTCCAAGACATCACTTTTTCCGTTCAATTGGCACCTGAATTTAGAATAATGGTCCACTCCTATCCAGATAAGTAGAAAAAAGAAATTGGTAATACGTAAAGGTTGGCACTTACACTTCAAAATTTACGGCAAAAATTGGATTAATTTATGAAGTGTTCGAATCATTCATAAAAAGTGTACATCAACACTCTATCCCGAATAAATGTTTAAAGTTTTTTGGTACTACAGTCCTTACAAATGCATCTAGCTAGTTCATCCAAGAATCAAATTTTCATCGCTATGAGATGGGCTACCCACATCAAGTAATTCTCTCAAGTGATCATCCGCACCAACCAATCGTCTTGTTTGTCCTGAAGCCAGTTTCAGAAGGCTCAGGCTCTTGCTGAGGTGGTGGTTTCGGTTCTCTTGGTTTTGCAGGATCAACAAAAATAACCCACCCATCCAAGAACTTTGCATTCATCCCCTCTTTAGCCTTTTCTGCCTCTTCTATGGTTGCATATCTGACAAAACCAAATCCTTTTGACCTTCCAGATGCTCTATCAGTTATAACTTTTGCTGCAAAATCAATTTGCATACAGATTTAGGATTGATAATACACATAAGAGAAGCGAAGAACAAAAGGAAAAAAGGTAAAGCAAGAGTCCAGCTACCTTCAAGAAGCTGGCCAAATGGAGAAAATGCTTCTTTCAGCTTTTCATCTGTGGTTAACCTTGAGAGACCTGTGTAAAGAGAACAATAAGCAGGTCACACCCAGTTTGAGAACAAATAGACTTAGGCCCTGCTTGGTATGCAGGGAAAATTTGCAGAATGCAAATTACCACAACTGTGGTAGTGGTAGTTTGCATGGACAAACAAGACCATAGGTATCCTAAGTAGCAGAGGAATACCATACCAAGCAGCTTTTGACCAGGAATAACTGCAGATGCAAATTTTCCCTGCATACCAAGTAGGGCCTTAAAGACTCTGTCATGCATATAATGCAGCAACATTCTGGTAGAAAGCTGTAACTTGTAAGTAGTCTAACGTCTACCTAGTCCATTAAACACACCTTAATTGGCACAGTCATTATAAACAAAGGCTTCATTTTCAAATAAAACAGGGCATTGTTTTTACATCGGTCGGATGTAGTATAAAGAAAATAACTCAAAACTATATTTTGCCATTGTAATATGCATTAGGGTTTACCATTACTCATATTGAACAGGTTCAACGTCAGTGGGGGTAGACACGGATGTAATATGCTGGAACAACCAAAAATAACGAAATGGAACCAATTAGCAGAACATCCTTGCTAATAATTTTTTAAGCTGGACCGCTCAATAATTACGCATGTTGCTTTTCATCAAAATGCAAAGACACTATTCCTCAAAACTGGGTAACAAATATTTCTTTGCATCAATTGAGACAGTAACATATATTCAATCTTGGCATGGTTTAAAAACATCACAATTGATGAGTTTACTGGTCCCGAATAATATATATATATATATATAAGAATTATGGTCAGTGCAGATATTCTAAGATATTTTGCCATAAACCGTATTTAAAGTTCATCCAACCTAAAGATGTAATCCTCAAAGCAAAAAAGTTTATATAAGGTAGCAATCTAAGTAAACTGTTGAATGCTAATATAGCTCACCGTAATCTTCAAACTACAGATACAATGATGATAGAAAAAGAGCACACTTAAATGCAAAATACAAAGCTCTTACATGATCTTTGAAACAATAAACAACGTGGTCATGCACTCATGCTTAAATATAAGGACACCTGTACCCAGTGCTACAGTAGAAGTGGCAACCCTAAGAAATTCAGTGACATGTATCAACATTTTAAAACATGGTTGTAAGATCGCATGGATCGAAACATAGATCCATTAGGATTTCGTTCTTTGACTGGATCACTAGAACATGTAACACTCTCATTCATTTGCAACGTTAGTAGTAACACTAGGACAATGCTTTTAGGAATAAGAATTGACCTTATAGGTGGTGATGTGTGTAGATAGTGGTATTTTAAAAATATCCAAGTGGCATATGTTGCCACCTCATTGGAAATTCTACGTCATCAAGAGTTGCACATTGTAGAAGTGAGTAACAAATCTTGACACTAACACCTTGTAAGGGCACCATGCCCCAAAAGCGCACTTTCCAAATGCGCCTCCACCCAAATGAGCCTTTGCAAAGGCGCCTTTACCAAAGGGGCTTATTGTACATTGTACATCATCAAACCTCTTTGCAATGTGCACATGCACATCACCCGCAATCTGCACCTTGCACATCTTCCTGCAATTGTATAATGTGTAACCGTCGTCATTACACTCATAATTGTATAATGTGTAACTGCCAAGAGCCCCATGTATAAATAGAGGACCCCTATCTCTCATTTGACAAGGGACCACTTCACTACATACTTGGGTTCTTGCGACTAACCTCTGTCTATAAATAGAGAACCTCTGTCTCTCATTTGACAAGGGACCACTTCACTACATACTTGGGTTCTTGCGACTAAGTCGGTCCACGGTGACTTGACTTAGGCGGAGTCTTGGAGTCACCTCTCTCAGATGTCAATCTAGTTGGACCCATCCAACTCATCTTCCTTCTTTCAAATCAGCGCCACCTAAAAATCATCATCTACAATGTGAATGACACATCTGAGAGATAAATGCGTTTGACACTTCCTAATCTTAATAGATGAATTTCAACCCTTCAAAGTGATAGTCAAGAATAAAATGCCTACATACCCATAGTTTTGCACAGAAAGACCTAAGAGCACCCACCAAAAACAAAAACCAACCTCCAATAATCAACCATCTAACAGATGCTATGTCAATTCATGATTATCCATTAACAGCTTGGACGAGTGGTGGCCTTATTTTCTTACAAGGGCTGTGTTCTTCAGAAGCTCCAATTGTTTACAGGTAGAAGGTCCTTATGGAAGGAAAGGAACACTCGTGCATTCATGATTCTAAGTAATCTTTTGCAAACTAATTCTCAAGGCTTGAGATTTGTTACTGAACTGGTTTTCAGTGTTGATAATTGACAGCTTTCTTGGTTTCAAGTTTGAGGATTGTGGTGGTAAGAATTCAGCCCCTGTTTTATTCTTTCTTTGTTTTTTTATCTTAGCTCAGTAATGGGTCTGTTTCATCTCATTTTCTTCTTTCTCCAATAAAATCTTAACAGTTAGACATCTATCTAAATCAAATCAACCCATCTCCAATTTGGAATACTTGAATGTTCATCAACCAACCTTCCAACTAAATCTATACAGGTGAGTGGGTACTAATGAATCTAAACAGAAGTTTTAAATTGAGCTAAAATTTATTATCAATTTCCACAAGCAAAACTGATCCAGATTGTATCATAGTATCCAACATAGCTTCCTTTGTTAGAACATAAACCCTAGTAAATTTAACATCCATTTTCATCTATATAATAGAAGACATGATATGGGAAAAGTTCTATTTGAAGCATGATTTAATAATTTAGATGGAGGAAAACATGACAAATAACAAAAGGACCAAAATCAAATTCTGTCTGAAAAGAGTTGATGGGGGGTTTGGATTAGAAATGTACCGCTGACGAAAAGCTTTGGGATTGTTAACGTAGAGTTCTCACGGACTGGAACAAATCGCCCTCGCAGAAATGACGAAGCGGTCGATGACCCACCGCTAAGAACGCGACGGAAACCTGAAGCGAACGCCATTAATAAGAAGCTTCAAAGAAAGATAGCTTCTGAGAACCAGACAAAATACAGGGATTTTGTTGAGGTTTTTTCTTATTGGGGTTGAAGATCATAAAACCCTAAATAAACCTCAGAAAGTCTTCTAGACTTCCTAGAGTTCTAGTAAAGCTTGATGCGGTAAAGTGCGTGCATGGTTCGCCCACTCGGACTTGGTGGCCGACTCGGTGGTGACAGAGTCCGAGTTCGAGTCCGAGTCAGGACCGAGTCGTCCCGAGTCAGGTCTGAGACAAAAAAAAAAGAAGAAAAGTAAATTTAAAAAATCCCAAGTCAACTGAGTTAAACTGACCGAGTTGATTCGAGTCAAGCCGAGTCGTGCCGAGTTGGGCCGAGTCACTATAGTAAAAAATTTGATTTGTAAAAAAAAATCTTAAAAAAGTTAGCTGATATGACTATGCTGAATCAACCTTATCGAGTCAACCGAGTTGACCGAGTTAAGGCCGAGTCGAGACTGACTGGCCGAGTCGAACCGAGTTAGTAACCAACCGATCCTGATGTTGGATAATTAGGCCGGTCTCCGTTGAGTCCAATCCGAGTCGCGCCTGACTCGGCCGAGTCGGCGAACCATGTAAAGTGGTAAACAAATAAATGAAAAGCGATACTACTAAAACAAATAAAACAAAACAAAAAATAGAGGAAACTTTCGAGAGCATATCTTCTGCCCATTTGCATGTGTCCTCCTCGTGCGCATATTGATTTTAGACTTTTTAATTTGTTTTAGGCCCAAATAAATTGGAATCAAGGGCAAGGGAAAATGGAAAATGCTAAACTTACTGCATTTCCGACTGCAAACCTTACTGCAAATTCTCAAATAATCTCACATCCCTCGTAATTTGCGTCATTTGTTAATTGACACAAATATCATCCTAAATAGCATTTGCAGTATAACTTGCAGTACGCTTTGCAGTAAGTGTAGCATCCCCCATCAAAAATAAATGATGGTAGAGTCATCTTTTAATAGAATAATGAACAGTTGACTTTTTAATTAATTTTTATTGAATTAAATGTCTCATAATAAATTAATTTTTGGTGAGAATGATCCATGCGACGAGGATGGCATTCTCACATAAACCAGCCATTGGTTCGACTCCATATAAGCCCAGCCTAGAAGCCAAAATCAGTGTGGGGTGGCAGGGAGGGATGATACAAATTAAATGGGGGACAGAGGATCTGCTATTGAAACTTTCGTTGTAGTTATTAGTGGAGAAATAATTAAAGGATTTGAACATAGATAATTAATCACGTTAATTAAGAAGATTAATTTAGGTTTTTTTTAAAGAAAGATCCAAAACGTTAATTGCTATTACTGTATTAGCTTTTAAAAAGTTTTTATGATTCAAAACAATTACAATTTTATTTGAACCATTTTTTTTTTTTTCTGAATGTTATGATTTAAACCTATGAGTTGGCATCTTAAATTAGTTGTAAGGTAATTACTATTAGTATGTTTAATTTTTTATTTAGTAATTTTAATAATTATAATTAGAGGCTAATTAAAGAGAATCAATCACGATTAGAGACTTATGTAGAGAAAACTTGAGAATGGCACGTAAGCCTTGAAGGCCTCATAGATTGACGTCTGAGGTTTCTGCCATATATATATATATATAGTAGTATTGTTTGGACATACCAAGTTACAAAAGCAGTGTGCCCGATGCTTATGTGGCACGATCGGTCCCACTGTCATGTAAGTTGAAAACTCCTTCAAAATACTTTTGGGAGGAAAAATAGAGGGTCTCACCTTGCCACATAAGCGTCTGGCACCACTTTTGTAAACCCATCGTCCAAAAGGTATTATTGACATATATATAATAGATAATGGATAATAGATTAGGTGTGATGTAACTGGTGTAAATTAATTAAATAAAGAATCTTGAAATTATTACTATGATAAATTGATAATATCAATTAACCCTATAATGCTATTAAATTTAATGCAATTTATTTTGAGTGGGACCAGTGAGTGTAATATTGGATGTTGAAAATGACAATCCTTATAAATAAGAAATAATTAAATGGAGAAACTAATATATATTTTAAAGTTCATTAAATGAGACTTTTAAAAAAAAATTAATTATTGATAGTGACATGGATGTCTTATTATGACGTGTCACTCTGAGAATAGAGAATGCGTACCACGTCAACGCTTCAGCAATAGTAATATAGTATAGACATATACGTAGATTAATTAATATTAGAATTTTCTAAAATTAGTGATTCTAATTGTAAATTCTAAAACTGTTATTACTAATTAATTTCGAAGTCTTGTTTCTAAATTCTAATTGTTTTTTCTTTTTTCGATTTAATTGCAAAATTGTAAAGTAACTACCATAAATAGATTAATTAATATTGGAATTTTCTAAAATTAGTGCTTCTAATTATAAATTCTAAAATTGTTATTACCAATTAATTTCGAAGTATTCTTTCTAAATTCTAATTGTTTTTTGTTTTTTGGATTTAATTGCAAAATTGTAAAGTAACTACTATATATAAATTAATTAATATTGGAAATTTCTAAAATTAGTGATTCTAATTGTTATTTCTAAAATTGTTATTACGGCAAGTTTCTAAATTGTTACAGTAATTAATTTCATAGTCTTGTTTCTAAATTCTAATTGTTTTTTCTTTTTTCGATCTAATTGTAAAATTTTAAAGCAACTACTATATATATAAGTAATATGTTAATGCTACTCTTCTCTATTCATTGGTGACTATTGAGAGAGAAAGGAAATTGATCTTAAATTAATTTTCATACTCGAATCAAAATCGTAAAATGGGGGCACCATTCATTCCAATCGAAATTGAAGAACCGGGGAGTAAATATTGCTGTCTTAAATGCCATAAGAAAGATGGATCACAAACCCACATTGCTTTGAAGAAGAATATGGTTTATGAAGAGCAATACCGGGTGAGAACTAATACTACTCATTAAATTAGTTTAGTTTCTTGCTTTCCGATGATCACATAATCCTAGACGATCTAACTTTCAGTTAGGTTTTATCTCTCTATTTTTGTGTTCTTTCAAATTTTTATTAATTTTATGATTACTCGTTTGCTTTTCGAAAAGAAAGAGCGTATTAATTAACACTGTCCGGCCATTAATCAGTAATTCAACGGTTAAGCTAATAGTCTGTTTAGATTGGGGATTTTATATATGGAGAAATTTTGTAGGAACCAAAAATTTGTTAGAAAACTAGCTAGTTATAAATTTAATTAGTTTTCCCACAAATTTCTAACTAATCCCTGCAAAATCCCTTCTTAACCCCCTCTCATCTGTTCCAAAAAAAAAAAAGAAAAAATCCATTCTTAAAATTCTTTATCCAGACAAATTATAAATTTAAAAACAAATATTTATTTTATTATTTTTGTATTTTTGATCAAAATGTGATATATAATTAAATTAATCTTTGTGCATGGCCTTACTGTTCAGGGAAACAATCGTGATATTTACCAGGCCAATGATTTGTAAGTTATTGAATCACTAATAGTTTGTTTGGATGGAGGATTTTAAGTAGGGATTTTGTAGGAACCAGAGATTTGATAAAAAATTAGTTAGAAGTTATGTTATAAATCTAACTAGTTTCCCATAAAATTCCTACTTAAAATCTTCCATTCAAATAAACCACAACTATTTTCTAAATATTCATAAGGCTTATGATTTGTAATTAAATTAACTAATTAACTGATGAACATGAAAATATATATATGCAGCGTGAATATGCGTGTTGTACAAATACTGCAACCTCGTCTAGGCTTGGAACACCTTCCATACAAGATTCTTGACATGCACTGTATGAAGTGTAATGCGCAGCTAGGATGGATGCATGTAAGGAAAGAATCTTCATGTCTAACTGATGAAGGGGGCAATTTGGGGCAGTCCCTTCCTCAGTGTATTCTAGATGGGTGGGTCTCCATACCTTGAAAATCATATAAATATCATTACAATATTGCTAACTACGTACATGTGTTCATTTATATATGAGGGGTTATTGCACCCTTCTTATAACACCCTCGTTTGTGGGGATCATATGCGATCCATGGACTAATTTTTTGAGATAATGATCTATATAGTGTTGAGAACATACTTATTTTAAAACTTTCAATCATAAATCTGTCTGTTCTAAATCAACAGTCAAAAATAGAATTTAAAACTTACCAGTTTTTAAAAATTAATTTGATGGGATTAAAAAATTTAGAACGTTCTGATTTTTCAATTAGAACATCGCATGTGAGTCTCACAGGCAACGACGTTATAAGAGGAGTGCAACAACCTCTCACGATCTTTATGGCCTTACTTAGTGTGCAGAAAAAATTTACAGAATGCAAATTACCACAGTTGTGATGGTGGTAGTTAGCATGGACAAACAAGGCCATAGGTATCCTAACTAGGATAGGAATACCATACCAAGCAGCTTTTGACTGGGAATAACTGCAGATGCAAATTTTTCCTGCATACCAAGCAGGGCCAATATATATCTGGGTATTTACATATATTTACGTATTATATATATATATATATTGGTTTGTCAATTTGTGAGCAGGGACTTACTCTTTGTGGTAGATTGAATCACTCTTAATGCTATGAATTAATTTGCGGAGAGTTTGGTGAAGCAGCAGCAGTACACTGAGAAAGTAGCGGCGGAAAGTAGCATTTTTATCTTTTATTTGATTGGTAGCTAGAAGCAGGGAAAAGACAAGAATAATTCAGTTTGTTTCTTTTTTCTTTTTTGGATCAGAAGAATAATTCAGTACCAGCAATTTAAATTCTAACCAGTTATTTTATTATTATTATTATTATTATTATTATTATTATTATTATTATTATTATTATTATTATTATTATTATTATTATTATTTACATATTAGCGTGCATATTTGAAGCAGAGATCGAGTTGTAATTAGTTTGAACTTTAATTGAAGTACTATATGATCTACATGCATTTTGGTCGATCATCATCCAATAAGATCCCAATTTTGAGCTTACTTCAAGGTGACTGCTAATATCCCTCACCTTAAACTAGGGCTGCACGTGGTGTGGTTTTAAATCTGGTCCGAACAGGTCCGAAGACAAATCGTAAAACCAAAAAAATTCAAAACCCGAAAAACCGTAAAAATTAATATTTATGGTCTGACTTTGGATTCATGCTTTTAAAATACCAAAAAAACTGAAACCATATAAAAACCACCGAACCGAAAAACCAAACCAAAAAACCAGAAAAAACCAGCACATATACCTATATAGTATACACATGCATTATTATGTATAAATATGAATGCTAACTTATGAAAATATGAATTAAGGAGCCTGACTTTTAATATAATCACAATTTCATAAGCCAATGTATCTATGTCAATTTGTATCCTATACGAGGCCATACATATGTGTGATATGTGTTCTCAAATTTATACATATTTATTAATTTATTTATAATATATTTATTATTTTATTGTGAAAAAATACCATGATTAAAATTGCCACTATGTTGCTATGGAAAACATGTGGGGATCCATATAGAGATACCTAAGATATGAAGTTGAACTCTTTACAGACTTCACCATGTATCTTCATAAAAAAAAATAAAAAAAAATCATATTTGGAGATGAGCTATCTTGCATGTTGTTAGGAAGTGTGCCTCACCAAAAAAAAAAACTCCAACATCTAATACCTATGAGGAAATTGAGTGCCCCACCAATTATTAATATTTTAGTATATTGTGCCTTAGTTTTTTTATAAAATTAGAATTTGACCAACTCATTTCTTAACACATACCCCACAAGCTTTTAGGCACATCAAAGAAATTTATTTTATTTTGTGGTTTTCTCCTTAAAAAAATTTATGACTTCGTTTCTAATCATATCGTACCAAAATTTTTAACCCTATCAAAATTTAATTTAAAAGTAATAATTAAAGTGAATGGCCTATAAATTACCTTATAATTATTTTTGATTGATATGATTTTTGGTAAGGATGATCTTCTCATATTAAATTTAATAATTTTCACAAAATAAGAGAGAATTAATAATTACTTAAGATGGTTGAACATTTAGATATTTTTTTCATGTTTTAAATTTAAATAAATATTTGGTTATTATCAGTTTTTTATTTTTTAAGTTTGAACGAACTTTAAATATTTTTTTAATGCAAGTACTCTAATTATGTCATGTGACTAGGGATATCCCTATTTATTTTATTATTTTATGAAAAAATATATTAATTAGGGTTTGTCTCCTCTTTTATTATTTTGCTTGTGTTCTTTAATGCAAAAGAAGTTTTTTTTTTTTTTTTTTTGTTGTGAGGAGAACCAAATGTGATAAGGGAAATCTCATTAAAGATGAGGATTCACATCGGGAAAAGGTAATCTTAGGATAAGTACTATGGTATACCTCAAAATTTGGTATGAGAAGTCTGAAATGGGAATTAGAGGAAGGGGCAAGCACTAAGGTGTTGCACTAAAATTTGAGGCAGCGATAAACGGATTGGAGGGCACCAAACCGTCTAGAGGGCGACAGAGGGACTCGTTAAAAAAAATTTGGACGACAGAAGGACTGTCGCTCACGAGTCCCTTTATCGCCCACTAGTCTCTTTTTCGCTCAATATTCACTTTTTTGCCCAAAAAATCCATTGTCGATCCCTCTTTCCCCTATACGCTGCCTCAAATTTGGGTTAATTTGAGGGTTATGAGCCACCTTAGTACTTGACTTATCCCTCAAACCTCTCCAATATAGAGGAATGATGGCAGTAGTACTTGCCCTTAGAACCCCTTTCTCTGTTTTTTTTTTTTTT
>MVGT01003660.1:119224-149029 GCA_002174775.1 Macleaya cordata | reverse complement strand
AATAAATCCATGGTTTTTTCTTCTTTAAATACAATATAGGGTTTGATACCAACATTAAACCAACCCATTTATGTGGTTTAATCTCTGACGTCCATTTGATGTCTTCTAAGATGATGCCACGTGTCTTTAAGTCAAGTCTAAGGGTTGAGTTGGGTTAGTTAGAAAGGATGGCATTTTAGTCTTTTTTTGCGTCACACGTACTGCACGTGACTAAAAATTGACCAAACGGATGGTCAAATAACGGAAACTTTAACAGTGGGGGATAAGTGAGTTTTTGAAAGAAGTGGGGGTAAGTGATTTATGGATTAAGAATTGGGGGTAAAGACAATATGCTCTTATATTTAAGTAACTTTAATAACTAAACAATATCAATAAAGCTTTTTGGAATGGTGCTTTCACAAAACTCATGCCAGGCGCTTATATGGCATGATGGAACCTACCACTTTTTTCTTCCTAAAAATATTTTAAGAGGTACCCACCATGCCACATAAACGTCAGACATCCATTTTGTAAACCGATCAGTCCAAATAGCAGCAGTGAAACAATATATAGGTGTTACCAGATGCCACCTTAGGTCACGTTTCATCCAAATCCAAAACCTACAACGTCAATGAGCATGGGCCCTGGCTCATACGAGCCTTCAACTTAAGACTTTTGCACTGGACGATGGGTTCAATCCAACGGTCAAAAACCGTACTATTTAAATACATTTGACCTGTCAGCTCTGTGGTTATTCTTTCGAGATCTAGTGGTAATTCATGTAATTCCTCCTAATTGTTTGAAATATTTTCGTAATTGCTCACAAAACTAGAAAAGAGAAACTCTCACGATTCGATGCTTCGTGGTGGAGCAGTACATACATGATACATACAAATGTTTCGTTCTCTTACATGACGTGGCACTAAATCATTGGACAGACTTTACCGTGTCGATGTCCATATTAAGATGGAGAAACCAGGCTCTATCCTGCTTCACTTCATTGACAGTCCCCCTTTGTAATCGGGAGGGTTTTCAGTTTTTTCTCTCTCTAAATTTTCGTTCTCCTATATTTTCTCTCTCTAAAACCTCATCTACCACTCAATCTCATCTCCTCCGATCAATCCACTCAAGAAAAAATGGTGAGCTTTTACTACTTTTTGCCTTTACTTTTTTCGGTGTTTGGCATGGCTAGGGTTTCGTTTTATTCATCTGAATTTTGTGATTTGATTTCTTTTTTCAATTTCTATCAATTTCGTTGTTTAATCTGTAATCTAATCAAATATGAGACTCGATCGTCCTGAGATTCTGATGGATTTTAGGTGTTGATGAAAAAACTAATTTGCGTAGGGTAGGGTTTGATTAGTTCACATGTATCTGTTTTGCGTTTCGATTTGATCGTGAATCTATGAATTTGAATCAGCGATCGGATTGACGATGTAGATGTTACAGATCTTGTTTCGAAACCACCGATGATGTTTATTTGGTAGTGTTAAATGGATTTTAGTTTTTTTCCTCAAATCTCCTCTTGTTAGCAATGATTATAGCTTTACTTTGTTGACTTTGTAATTCACTATGATCACTTTCATCTAGGGTTTTCTTTTGTGGTCTATCTATTAGACTTGCATCATTTAACATCTTCTTTTACATGGCAATGGTTTCTGTAAGCTTCAGAGCTGTTCTAGTAGTAAACGAGATCATGTCTATGGTCCGTACTTTTGCATGCATTTAGTTTCCTTTTAGAATTGATTTTACCTCTTGAAGTTTCCTGTTTATTTACTTATTTATTTCTATCTCTATCGGTGAGGGTTCTTTTGATTCCTAGTTCTCTGCTGCAACATGTAGATCAGATTTCCGATATTGGCATGTCGAAAAGTGCATGTTGTATTTGATCTTTATTAATGTTCATACAATTGTTCCTAGGCCAATGCAGCGTCAGGGATAGCTGTGCATGATGATTGCAAGCAAAGGTTTTTGGAGCTGAAGGCAAAACGAACTTACCGCTTCATTGTGTTCAAGATAGAGGAGAAGGATAAGCAAAAGCAGATTATTGTGGAAAAGGTTGGTGAGCCAGCTGAAAGCTATGACGATTTTGCTGCAAGCCTTCCTGCTGACGAGTGCCGATATGCTATCTATGATTTTGATTTCGTAACGGCAGAAAACTGCCAAAAGAGCAAGATTTTCTTCATCGCATGGTAATTTTCTTTATATTTATTTCTTTGCTTATCATTCCTTGATATTTTACAATTCTTATTATTTTTATTAATCATCTCGTTTTATGTAGGTCTCCTGATACCTCGAGGGTGCGAAGCAAGATGATTTACGCTAGTTCCAAGGACAGGTTCAAGAGAGAGCTAGATGGTATTCAGGTAGAGTTGCAAGCAACTGATCCTACTGAGATGGATCTTGATGTTATTAGAAGCCGAGCCTCTTAAATATGATTTCAACCTGGGTAGTGGAGTTTTCTCCCATGAATTTCCTTTACATAAGTGAATGTCTATATTTTGTCAGACGGTTGATTTGGCTAGATATGATATTGACTTGTTCTTCAAGTTTAGCCTACAATCATATCTCATTCTAGAACCGACTATTTCATGTTATTTGTTATTTGTGACAAGTATCTCCTTGTAGTCTGATCTACAAGCTAATATGTAACAGTTTGTGTGGGTAGATGACACCCTTGGTTTGTTTTCTTTATAAATTGGAAGATGTTTGACCCTTGATATCTTTTTTTGGGTTACGGAGAAGGCAATCTTTTATGCCTATCTGAATGATGTCTTGTTGGCTTCTTATCTTTTCAATTACATAAAATTTTATTCCTTGAAATGATGCCTGTCTTGCCTTTTCCTGTTCTTCGACTGGATGACTACTCATTTTTGGCTACTGGTAGTTTGTAATTAATGGAACAATGGACCTTGGGTGTAAGGTATAAGTTATCTTTCTCTTAGTCGCAGCTATAGGGTACATGTGATTGTTTACATATATCAGTGCATACATATTTGGTTTATAGTTAGAAGCTCTTCTCTGTGTTCATTTATTTTGAAGCAAGGTTGAGTTACTTGGACCATAGTTGTTTGGATTGATTGATTTTGATCAGTTTTGACGGTGCTGATGCAAATTATTGTGAAGTGGTGCTGATGCAAATTATTGTGAAGTGGTGCTGATGCAAATTATTGTGAAGTGTCGCTGATGAGTTATTAAAAAGCCTTGTATGCGAGTTATAAAGGCTTAGTGGAGTACTGGAGTCTGCTTGGGACTTGCAGGACTTGTTTTGTTGGCCAAATTGTATCTGGTTTGGTTTTGGGTGAGTAATATTTAATCTGAGTTTTTCTGTCTTTGTCCAACTTAATTTTAGCCCATCACTCTTTCCTCTCTTTTTTTTTTTGGTTCATTTTTTTTTCTTATGAATTTTGGTAAATAGATTTTTGTGGTTGGTAGTGGTCGGGTTTATGTTTATTCTTTTGATTGCTATTTAAAAGTGTTATTCTTTTTTTTTCTTAAGCCTGTGGTCCAGTTCAATGTAGAAGGGATGAAACGTATTTTTTAGGCTTGTACACCTGTGGTCCAAATCAACATAAAGCCTCATTCTTAAGCTGTATATTTCCCCTAGGGACCATTGTTGAATAGATCTGAAAGTTTGTTGTAGGCTGTGGGGGGTGCTATATTACTCCTAAAATTATACATTGCCTCTGAAGCACTCTGTGGTGTGATAGAGATGTTTAATATGTATTGGGTGCACCTGCAAATGGGACATTTTCTGTTTCTCTGTCACGGTTGCTGGCATTTGGTTGCACTAGGATAAGATTTTAGCACTCACTAAACTGCCCATATACATTGCTGTTATGTATTGTGCAAGACGATCTTGTTTTTTGTTTTTTTTTTTTCTTTTTAATACCGGGATGCTCGGGACTCGGAGAGCACCAGACTAATTCCCGGGATAGTGCAAGTCCTCCAGTCCACACTACCGGGTAAGACGATTTTTTTTTTTTTTTTTTTTAACTTCTCAAAAAAAATAAAAATGGAGTGAACTCTATGTTTTTACTTTTTTCTGAATGAGTTGGGGATATGTGAATTGACAAAAATGACAGGTCTCCAGGCAGTATGTATATTTCATATTCTAGTTTTTTATGTATCCGGTTAGGTTTTATTTGGTCTGGTGAAATCAGATGGTTGCTCGAGTAGAGTTTGTTTCAGAATGTATAATCTTGTGAAGTGAATACATTGAAGTTGAGAAGGGCGATAGTCTTTCAGTAACCTTCAAGTGAGTAGTATATTGAAGTAGTAGAATAGCGATGAGTTGTGGGATTATTATGTTGGTATCTTGGTGATATTTTAGCTTCTAAGTGTGTTAATTGGAGGGCGAAATCTATGCTCCGTCAGGTTGGATTGGAAGTAGAATGTTTGTGAAGGTTCACTGTTGGTTGTGTGTTTGCTACTTTCTGGGAATGTGCTATGGCAGTGATCTGGATCTAAATATAACAAAGCTAATGGTTGAATGGACAAATTTGCAGGACTGGGTTCAGAAATGAAAATAAGTTCTATAAAATAGTGTACGCTGTCTATAAGTATTAGTTGGTTGTTAGATTTGTGGAACTTGTACATTTTTTTTTGATAGAATAACTTGTACATCTATTGCAGAGATTCAATCTCTTTAAGATTTACCGGCTCCCCATATTTTTCACATACTTGCGCTGGATTGTTTATCAACATCAGAGTTCAGATTAGATCATAATATTTACGGCAGTGCTAGGGCTACAGAATTTCCTACAGAATGCACAATTCACGGTGAGATTCATATCACTTTGAGATGGGGTGCGAATTACGAAGAGATTCATATCACTTTAACCGTTGGATTAGTATTCTGTAGCAAATTCCAACTCGAGCATTTTCGTAATATATATCGTATCAATAGCTGTTTGAAGCCCGAATTAAGAAGTTGCTGTGTTAAGATCTCTCTTTCTCTCTTGAGAGATATTCAACAGTGGGTTTTCTTGAATGAAAATGGCCTCTCATTTGATGGCAAGAGACGAGAGTAGCCTTGGATTTGATCACATATTTCTCACTTGGAGAACTCTTTCTAGGGTAGCCAAGAGGCCTAGGACCCAGGTTATACATGCCAACAAATACTTCAACAACAGCTCCTATTGAGGAGCAGAGACTATACTATAGGGACTTGACTATTAGGACACTAGATTTTGACACTAAAGATTACATATGCTTACTTTATTGATTGGAAATCAATCATAACACCTGCTGAAAAAATATTAATTCTATTTCAGATACTCATACAACGAAAGTTGAGGTCATCTTACCATGGAACTCTATGCAATCACGGATTCACGACATCTTACCATGGAACTCTATGCAATCACGGTTGTTTCAGGATCCTGTCACACATTTATTCCTTATCAGAGCATCCACAGTCGTGTTGTCTATTTTGATTGTGCAAAAATTAAAAACCTTTAAAAACTGTAGAAATACACAACCCTATTCGCACTGCATCTTTGTCTAAAATTGTCTAAAATTTGTGGAAAGAATAAAAAAGAAAAAAATATACATGTGGGGCGGTCTTTGAGATAGCGCCCAACATCAGGCGGTCTTTGAGATAGCGCCCAAAAAAGGTAACATTTTTTTAAAAAAAATAATGAAAAAAAAATTGATTTTAGTAAGATTAAAAAAAAAAAACAATATTAGCCTGGTACCAGGCGGACTCTCAGAGTTAGCCTGGAACCAGGCGGACTCTGAGAGTGTGCCTGGCGACCAGGCTAACTCTCAGAGTGTGCCTGGCGCAGAGTCCGCCTGGTTCCAGGCTAACTCTGAGAGTCCGTCCATCTAATTTTCTATATATTTTTAGATGTTGTCTATTTTTTCACAATTCTCTCTCCTGCTAGTCCAAATTTACATTTTTAGACAATCCATAGCGAATTACTTTTTAGACAATTCCGCTAAATTTAGCTAGCATTGTGGATGCTCTCAGGGGAACTAATATTTCAGCCTAAATTTTTACTAATTCATCTTAACAATTGTGAAATGATCTTATAAAACATAGTACCATAAATGTCATTTTAAACATAGTAATGTATACGTTATTTTATGAAATGTGTATTATTGTTTCTAAATAATTACACTATAATTGGCCTGATCAAAATCTGTATTATTGGTTCTAGATAACTACACTATAATTGGACTGATCTTATAAAATATCAGACCCAAGTCCTACGCAACCGTCCTGAACTGCCCTTTCCGATAGAACGTATTAATGTATCTTCGAGTTTTAGAACGGATGGCAACAAAGTAATTAATACCTAAGAGAAGCCCTAATATACAAGGTAATATCCACATAAACGAACTGAAGAACCCTCCTCTCCCCTCCTCTCCTCTCCAAGGGGTTTATCCTTTTGATGTTCCACACAGCTCTGCGTTGGTTCGTTTGATCTTGAGCGCCTCTTGAAGGAAACCCTCACCTGTTTACCTCTGCAATTTCTACGACTAAATTCATCATCTTCATGTTTGGGTAAGGGTTTTTTTTTTTTTTTTCACAGTTCTTACTGATTAAGCTTGTTCCCTTAAAACTCATCTCCTCTTTTCTCACTCTCACCATTCAGCTAAATCTTCACTGTAACTTCTTTCTATTTCTGTTTTTTGTTCTTCTTTTCTTTTCCCCCCGTATTTTCTTCTCTGGGTATTCTTCATTATATCTCAAAGATGAGTTAAATGAACAATTTCTGTTGAATATACAATTTAACCTCTCTCTGTATCTCTGTTGAGCTTCTTCTTTCTAAATTTAAATCAGTCTGATTCTCTGTTATCATCTTTGGGTTTCAATGAAATTTTCGAGTTTGTTTATACTTTATGGGTAACTTTCGTTTTTATTATTGTAGTAGGTGAGTAATTCAGTTTTTGTTGAATTGATTCAATGGCTTTTTCCTCCTCTCTGAAATGCTATCCTTGGGTTCTCCCTCAAAATCCACCTTCTTTTCTCTCTCATAAGCCATCTAGCTTCATTTCCATGGCCTCTCTCCAACGGCATGAAGAGCTCACAACATCTTCAGTCTCTAATTTGAATCCATTTTCTGCCTTAGCTTCCCTTTCAACTCATCAAATTCCACCAAATTTCACACAACAAGATCTCCTTGGCGTCCTTCGCCGCCAAAAAGACCCAGAATCCATACTTAGTCTCTTTTATTGGGCCTCAAAGCAGCCAAATTTCATCCCTACTTCCACCATCTATGAAGAGATCCTTCAGCAGCTGGGAGCTTTTGGGTCTTTCGATTCAATGAAGGATTTACTTCATGAGATGAAGACGTCGGGCTGTGAGATTAACCAAGGTAATTTTCTTATCTTCATTGAAAGCTATGCGAAATTGAATTACTTTGATGACACTGTTGGTGTGCTTACATTAATGGAAGAAGAATTTGGGTTAGAACCAGATACTTTTACATACAATTTCTTGTTGAATGTTCTTGTTGAGGGAAACAAGCTAAAACTGGTCGAGTTTGTACATGCCAACATGAATAATAGGGGGACTAAACCAGATGTTTCGACCTTTAATATCTTGATCAAGGCTTTGTGTAGAGCCCATCAAATTAGGCCTGCCATTTCTATGATGGAGGAGATGTCTAAATATGGATTGGTCCCAGATGAGAAAACTTTCACTACCCTCATGCAGGGTTTTATTGAAGAAGGAAATATGGAAGGAGCATTGAGTATTAAAGAAAGAATGGTGGATGCTGGTTGCCCATTAACCAACATAACGATTAATGTTCTTATTCATGGGTTCTGCAAAGAGGGTGAAGTAGCGGAAGCTCTGAACTTCATTCAAGAGATGGCACTTGAGGGATTTCGTCCTGATAAATTTACCTTCAACACTTTGGTTAATGGGCTGTGCAGAGCTGGGCATGTTAAGCATGCTTTAGAAATCTTGGATATGATGCTTCAGGAAGGATTTGATCCAGATATCATTACTTACAACACCTTGATATCTGGACTTTGTAAGTCGGGTGAGATTGAAGACGCTTTGGAGGTTCTGAATTTGATGGTACTGAGGGATTGTTTCCCAAATACTGTTACTTACAACACTCTGATCAGCACTATGTGTAAGGAAAATCGTGTCGAAGAAGCAACCAAACTCGCTCTTGGTCTTTCAGCCAAGGGACTGTTACCTGATGTATGTACATTCAATTCACTTATAAGTGGTCTCTGCATATCTGGGAATCATAAAATTGCAATGGAACTTTTCAGAGATATGAAGAATAAGGGGTGCCCGCCGGACGAATTTACTTACAATATCTTGATTGACAATTTCTGTACTAGGAGAAGACTCGAGGAAGCGTTGAACCTACTGAAAGAAATGGAATCAAATGGATGTGCAAGAAATGTAATAACATATAATACTCTAATTGATGGCTTGTGCAAGAATCGAAGAATTGAAGAAGCAGAGGAGATATTTGATCAGATGGAATTACAAGGGGTTTCAAGGAACTTGAGGACTTATAATTCTCTCATTGATGGTCTGTGCAAGAACAATAGAGTGGATGAAGGTGTTGAACTTATGGACCAGATGATAATGGAAGGATTAAAGCCCGATAAATTCACTTACAATTCCTTGCTCTCTCACTACTGCAGAGAGGGAAATATAAAGAAGGCGGCTGATATTGTCCAAGTGATGACTTCAAATGGGTGTGAACCAGATGCAGTCACTTATGGAACACTAATTAGTGGTCTGTGTAAGGCGGGTAGAGTTGAAATCGCGAGTAGGCTCCTCAGAACTATACAGCTGAAAGGAATTGTTCCGGCACCACAGGCTTATAACCCTATAATCCAAGCATTATATAATAAACAGAGGTTGAAAGAAGCCATGAGACTTTTCAGAGAGATGGAGGAGAATGGTGATCCTCCAGATTCCATCACATATAAGATTGTTTTTCGGGGCCTTTGTAACGGCGGAGGACCGATTGGAGAAGCCGTTGATTTTATGGTTGAGATGACAGAGAAAGGATTTTTGCCAGAGTTCTCCTCATTTTCTATGCTGGCTGAAGGTCTTTGTGCTTTATCCATGGAAGACAAACTCACTAAGCTTGTTGATCTAGTGATGAAAAAGGCGAATTTCTCAGCTAGTGAGGTCTCTATGGTAATGGGTTTTCTCAAGATTCGTAAATTTCATGATGCATTGGCGAATTTTGGCCGTCTCTTGAATAGCCGAAACCCAAGGAAGTTTTACAGGTGAAGATACAACGTGTGGAAGTTTTGCATGGCAGATTAACTAGTATGAAAAAATAAAGCCCAGATTATGGTATTTGGACTTTGGAGTTGAAATCATGAATTGGATTTTCTGGGTTAAGTCCTCCTAATCACCAGTTGGATCAGCTTTTTGGAGGTGAGGAAGATAAAGATTTCAAAGACCTGGAGATGAGCTCTAAGGTGTATCACTAAATGTAGGAAGAATCTGTATTTGTACAGTTTGTTGTCCTTTGGCAATTGTAGGTGTCTTGAGGGGACAAAGATTTGATCTTGAAAACTTCAAACCTGTGAAATTTTCTGATACTGTGTCATCACTCAAAGCTGTAAAATCTTTACTGTTATAATGAGGCTATTGCATCAGGCACCACAAAACCATAACTCTACTTCCACCCCACTCTTTCTATCTTTATTCAACATTTCAACCCACTTAATTATTATTCAACTCTGTTTTACATGTTTTAGACTTCCAGGCTTCCAGTTACCTCATCCTTACATTCTTATTACACTTGCCTGTGGGGGACTGCATGGAGATGATTCAAGAGCTGGCAAATGATCTTAGTAATGATCACCAACATCACTGTGACCTGAAGCAACTGTAATACAAGTCTACAATTACAACATTGAGGAAGCTTGTTTTGTTGGTGACTTATCCTAAGAAAAATCCATTTTGTGAGGTTTGAAACCATGACCTCTCAAACGAAAGTCGTACCCGAATTGCTGGGGCTTCAAAACGGGCCCTTTCCAATCACAGTGTGGGTTCTTGAGTTCTTTTTAACCCATGTTGGATCACCTAAGTGGGTTTACAAAATCAAACTCTCAATTAAATTATTAAATTGCAGCCATTTTATGAATTTTTTTGTTAACTCAGAAGTAACCCGACCGAACCAACATAATTCGTTTGGGTTGAGAAATTCCCTGCCGATGTTAAGTTGCTTTGGGTTAAGTTGAGGTTATGAACCTTAGGCTGGACTCGGTCAAAGCACTATCCTAATCCAACCCGTCCAATTTTCAACCTTACACTGATGCTATCTAGACTTACAAGGAAGTACCTAGGTGATGTGGTGGCATTTTAGATAGTTTAATAACCAGAATTGGTAGAAGGGTGACGTTCCCGCTCTGAACTGCACTCCGACGCTCCCGCCCGCTTAGTTGCTTCGACATTCCTACTCTCGCTTTCATTTCCGCTTCGGCTTCCGTTCCCGCACTGTGCTTTGGTTACTTAGTAAAATAGCACATTTTAAATTTTGAATTGAATGTGCTTGCTCAGATTACACTAAATTTCTAGGTACTTAGGCATTTATTTGTAGGTCTGAATAAAACGCGCCAAAGAAAACGAATTCAATGATCTCGTCCTCACGTAGACGTTACAATATATTGTTTATTTCTAAAACTTCTAAGCCCTTAAAAAATTATTGAAATTTTAATGATATAGTGGATGTTTTAAAAAGATAAAAATTTAAATCAATTATTGATGTAAAAAAATTTAGAACTATATAATATTTTTTTCTTAATCCATTGGAAGTCCTGTTCACAGAAAATCAAAATTAACCCTGAGGTCATGTTCAATACGTTTGCAACTGAAATCCTCGTATCCAGTTACTTCCTTTACGCTCCGAACCGTCGATAATGCATTCAAAGGCGAAGCAACTAAACGGATAGATTGAAGTCCAACTCAGCAATCCGCGTGATTCTCAATCACCCAATAAGATTCGTTTCCTCACTTTATAAATAAATAACAAACCGAACACTTCTCCCTCGATTCCTCAAAGCGACTCGAGCGTTCTCTCAGAATTTTCGTATTATTCCTCTTTACTTTCGTTCATTCTTTTTTGCATTTTCTAGTCATCAATGGCGCCCAAGGCAGAGAAAAAGCCGGCCGAGAAGAAACCAGCGGCGGAAAAACCAACAGAGGAGAAGAAATCAACCGTAGCAGAGAAAGCTCCGGCAGCGGAGAAAAAACCAAAAGCAGAGAAGAGGCTACCGAAAGAAGGTGGCCCCGTCGGAGACAAGAAGAAGAAGAGAGTAAAGAAGAGCACCGAAACTTACAAGATCTACATCTTCAAGGTGTTGAAACAGGTTCATCCTGATATCGGAATCTCAAGCAAAGCCATGGGAATCATGAACAGTTTCATTAATGATATCTTTGAGAAACTCGCTCAAGAAGCATCTAGACTCGCTCGGTACAATAAGAAACCTACGATCACATCTCGGGAGATCCAAACGGCTGTGAGGCTTGTTCTTCCTGGTGAATTGGCTAAGCATGCTGTTTCTGAAGGTACCAAGGCGGTTACCAAATTCACTAGTTCTTGAATTGGCCGGATGTTTGATGATTGTTAGCTCTTGAAAAAAGAATTAGGGTTAGGTTTTTTAGTTTTCGTACAAATCTTAAAGATTGAAGTCTGTTAATCGTCTTTTAATTTTTTTGGTTTAATTTTGTTTGGATGGTTTGGTTGATTGTAATATACAGATCTTCCAATTCAGAAATTAATACTCTTTCTTTTACGGATCGAATGTTGCTCTTATTTTCTCTTTTAGGGTTTGTTTATATTCTCTGTCTCTCTCTAAATGATCGTTCGCGTTGATGGATGGTTTGGGTTTGATCACATTGGGCGTCAAGAATCCATTAAAGAGCCGTGTTGTTCTTTAACGTGCGCCATGAGCGCACTGAACAACGAAGACGAAATGTTAGTTGTATGTTCATAACTTAATTAGATCTTGATGCCCTTTAATCTCCGCCGTCGGATTTATCATTGATTAGCGATACGTGTAACTGGCGCTGGTTAGTAGGCCCTATTTCGTATAGAGTATCATTTTGTGGATAGTAGCAAAGTATTCTGGTTTCCTTTGGTGGGGTCAGCTAAACTTATTTATTTGTCGATCTAGGGCCGGAGGAGACTGAATCATTTGGATCAACGGTCAGGATTTATTGGGAGCATTCTAATATTTGGCTTCCCAAAGCATCGCAAGTGTTAGGAATTTTTTTTTGGTCAACTTACTTCTTTATCCCTAGAAAACGCGCCAAATTAGAAAAACAGAAGTAAGAGAGAAGGGTGACAAAAGAGGAACCCTAAAATCCGGTTTCTTTGATTCTGGTTTAGATATCAAATCATTTGAACATTTGTTTATCTAAAAAATAGATTCATTTTATTAATAAGTGGTTTTGTCTTTCTATATCCGTCTGTTGTGTTCAATTTTTGAGATTCTTACGATCTCTTCGATGCATTTTGGGATCCGTCGAGAGTAAAGAAATTGAAAGCAGTGATGGAAGAAGAACAACAAACTTAATCTTGAATTTGTTCTCTTTCGCATGTCTTTTTGTTCTCAAGATTCTCGCCGGCCATCCCTCTCGGTTTTTTGAATTCATCTCTCTCTATTTATGGTCTATTGATTTGGGATTGATTGTTGAGAGAGAGAGAGAGAGAGAGAGAGAATTTGGAAACTATGGATTCTGTAGATTCGCGTGAAGAAGAAGCACCATTGGTTGTTGGGAATTCACTGAAGAACCATACCAGAGATGTTCATATTTTGAGTTGTGCTTTCTTGTTGATATTTTTGGCTTATGGAGCTGCTCAGAATTTGCAAAGTACTGTCAATACGGTGAGTCTCTTTCTTTTCTTTTTTTTTTTTTGGGCAATTCTCATCTCTGACTCTTGAGTTTATGGATTCAAGAATTCAAATTTTTGGTTGTTTGATAGGTTTGTTTTTTGTTCAGGAGCACAATCTGGGTACTACTTCACTGGGGATTTTGTATGTGTCCTTCACCTTTTTCTCTCTATTTGCATCAACAACAGTTCGGATGCTGGGGTCAAAGAATGCTTTGGTTCTAGGCACTACTGGATATTGGTTATATGTGGCCGCAAATTTGAAACCATCCTGGTAATTTGTTTTTATGGTTAAAGTTGTAGCTGAATTGTGATGTAGAACAATTTGACCCTGAATGATATATATTGCTCATGTATTTCTAGTCTAGGTAAGTCTTTAAAAATATACTTATGTTTTCTTATGGGGTATGTGCTTGGCTTGAAGACCTTTAAACTCTTCAAGTCTCGCTTAAATCCCGAAAGGGCGTCTACTGTTGAAAGGATCCTGGTAATTTTATAAAAGTAATGTAAGATGTTGGTTCAATTGGCTTGAGCCCATTGCTCAATTGAGTGACAAGCCACAACCCTGAGTCACAGGTTTGATGCCATCGGAGGAAGACGGTAATATTCACTATTGTTAAACCCAAAATTGGTCTTTATATGGCAACAGACAATGGGTGGCAGCGAGCGTATATTGGAATGCTTTAGTTTATAATAAATCCAGAAAACTGGTAATTTATGACAGTCCTGTATCTTGGATGTTATATCTATCAGCAACTACATGCTACAACATTAACTATTTGTTGTCGTAGGTATTCGATGGTTCCTGCTGCTCTATACCTTGGTTTCGCTGCCTCAATTATCTGGGTTGGGGAGGTGGGGCAACGTTTTAGATTTCTACTATCTCATTTTTTTAAAAAAATTTGTGGACCTGAAGGGTGTTTAAACTTGTCTGCCCATATTTGACCTTATCAGGGAACATATCTCACTTCCACTGCACGCAGCCATGCCAAAGATTACCAGTTACATGAAGGAACGATCATTGGAAAGTTCAATGGGGAATTTTGGGGAATGTTTGCTAGTCACCAGGTGCATTATCTTTAATGTACTTTAAGTGAGGATTATGACTAGATGGTATTTCTAGAAAATTATTTTTCTTTCTGGACTTTTTTATTGACTAGCTGCTTACATGACTTTTAATGCCACAGTTCGTTGGAAATATGATCTCACTAGCCGTGTTGAGAGATGGGAAGGTGTGTTTATTTTTTTCTGCTCTTTGCAACTTAGCTGTGCTACAATTAATTTTTGATTCGTTATCTATATTTTCATGCTTTGTGTTTTCTTCCTGTTCAGTACAAGAATCCTCAGTGGAGACAAAAAGATTATCTTAACAATCTTTTATATGCTCTTAAATTAAGGTTAATTAGTAGATAAAAATTAAAATTGTGTTAAATGTAAGTCATACTTGAAAATAAATTTATGTATGTATAAGATTCATTTGGAAAATTGTTTTTAGCATGTAAGAGCAGCACCGAGTTTGATATGACAGATTTTTCATCAATAGAATTATTACATAGTTTGACGTAATTGATAATTCATCATAACCATGATCGAGGGTTCAAATCCTTGTTATGCATCTAAAGGGGAGAAAGTTGAACCCTAATTAGGAGGTAACGATAACGTTTAACTGTAACTGTGATCAGAGTTTTCATTAAACTGCAATGACCATTAAATTACATATCTATCATTCTGTCCATGTATAGGTTTTCTTAATCTCGTTGCTGAATTTTTGGTCGTCACATGTTGTCGATACTTTGAAGTTATCTCTGTTGCTTAATTTCCTAACTTTGCAGATGGTTTGATGATTTTTTGTGTCTCTACAGGAAGGAAGTACTGGTGGAACAACCTTATTGTTTGTGGTTTTCCTTGGCAGCATGACCGTAGGTACCATACTAATGTGCTTCTTGCATAAAAGAGATGATGATGGACGAGGGGAGGGACCACCAAAACCTCCTCCCACTTTGTTTGCTTCTGTGGTTTCTCTTTGGGATTTGGTTATCGCTCCTTTACTTGACAAACGAATGTTGTTGATCATCCCACTTATTGCATATTCAGGCTTACAACAAGCATTTGTGTGGTAAGTACCCTTCTTATGCCCTATTGACATACTATTTGTTGATAGCATTCACATAATTTGTCTTCTCTTCCGCTTATGAAGCTTATTGGTGTCTTTTTCATATCAGGGCTGAATTTACAAAGTATATTGTCGAACCAGCACTTGGTGTGTCGGGGGTGGGCGGTTCAATGGCAGTGTATGGGGCTTTTGATGCAATTGTAAGTATGAAAAGATGAGAATGATGATGTCTCATAATGGAAAACAAGAATTTAGTGAGGCTGGCTTAGAGTACTTAAAAGGGGAAGTAAAGTAATTCAGTCTGATAGAATGGCAAGATTCTGCCAACAGTGTCATTACCCACATGCATGTTGAGGGTATTACCATGCCATGGTTTCTCACTTTCTCATATAGACCAAAATTTATCCTAAATGAGTTACATAATTACATTTACCATTTGTTTGTCTCCAAATGATGTGGTGGTGAATAGTTAAGGTGACTAGGTGGCATGAGAGATTTCCTAATTCAGTTCCATCAAGAGATGGTCCTACAACCTGCAAATAGACCCTGTATGATGTATGTTGTTCATAGACACTTGTTAAGGATTACTTGACCAGAACCTTATTAAATAGACTAATGCTGTAAACTTAGTATACACACTGGTAAAGAGAGAGAACAATTACAATCTCACTTAGTAGGTCTATTATATACTGG
Organism: Macleaya cordata; assembly: GCA_002174775.1. Classification (NCBI taxonomy): domain Eukaryota; kingdom Viridiplantae; phylum Streptophyta; class Magnoliopsida; order Ranunculales; family Papaveraceae; genus Macleaya; species Macleaya cordata. The sequence goes on along the minus strand of MVGT01003660.1, from coordinate 133,405 downwards.
GTTGTTGTTCTCACCTTTATCATTTTTATCACAGAAATCTTTGGTAGTACATAATATAGCATTCTCTGGAACCGATTTCCAAATATTTACATTTGATCCTTAGGTGCATCACTTTTTGTCATCATATTGCTTTTGGTTATCCTAAACTTATGGTGGAAGTTTTGTGTCAGTGTTCATTGGCTGCGGGGCGATTTACATCTGGTCTCTCCTCAATCACAGTGATAACTCCTTGTGGACTTATTGTTCAGGCTGTTGTACTTTTATGGATTCTGCTGAATTACAGGTAGATATTCCTCGAAGCTATACTTCATAAACATTGTAGAGCCTTTTTAGTTTTGATGTTTGTCTGACTTGAATCCATTTTGTGTTTGTGCTTTGATTATTTTGTGACGCAGCGTAACTAGTGGTGTTCTTGGCTATATGTATCCACTCCTTATGGCAGCTATGTTGGGTATTGGTGATGCGGTATTCAATACACAGCTGAATGCATTGCTTGGAATTCTGTTTAGACACGACACGGTAATGACTGAGATAATGATGAACTTGTGAATGTCGGCATCAATTACTTAAATTTAGACTAGTCATTTTGTATTTTTGTTCTGACATCAATCAGGACTGGTCTTTCCTACCTTCAGGCTCCTGAAGCTCATTTGGTTCTCTTGTGGGGTTTTGATTCCTCTGTGGAGATATAATGCAATAATTGTTGGTGTCTTAGTTTAACAAAACCTCCAAAGAGAAAGTCCTTCATTGAACCAATCCAATGTAGATCAGTCTTAGTTTTAGCTTTTACGAAAGGCCCTTCAGATAAATATTGGAATCGGATGTTTCATAGTTTGACAAAGGAGTCTGATCAGGAGATTTAGAAGGTGTGGGCATTTCAGCCCTCGTGCCCCTCTATTAGATCTTATCCTTTTCCTACATAAGAAAAAAAAAATTTACAAACTTGTCTATTATAACCATCAAATTGGTAGAATATTACTCATGTATAGTTTTTCTGTCTTGATGATTGTCCAGTCATCTTGGATAAGTGTGTGAGTTGGATTAAGCTTATCAAGGAAAAATGTTATTTTGCGGTGTACAGGAAGGTGCATTTGCTCAACTCAAGGTTTGGCAGAGCGCGTCAATTGCAGTTGTGTTCTTTCTGAGCCCACACATCACGTTGCAGGCAATGTTAATTCTGATGTTAGCTGCTCTCTGCGTCGCAATGGCTGGATTTCTGTTTCTAACGCTGCATGTAGAGAGAGCATTCTCTTCTTCAGAATCTTAATGATACTCGCAAGCAAATGCAAATGCAAATCAAAGGTTGATTTTATTTCTTTGTAAGAAAAAAATTGTTTTACTTCCTTGGCTTTGAGATTCCAGTAATGGTGCCGTGTGTAAAAAAAAAAAGAAAAATGTATCTTTTTTTTTTTTTTCTTTTCTTTGATCAGTTTGAAGATGAAGTTATTGCTGCTGTCCTATATTTGATGGATAGTATATAGATTATAGACTGATCTCCTTATGATGCGTGTAATCATGTAAGCGTGGTTCTTAAAAGGAAAATGTAGAATGAAAACAAATGCACTTTTTACCTAAGTAACCAAAGCGCGTGTCTGAGCAAGAAAGAAAGTGGGAGCGGGAGCGGCCGATTAAAAAATGTTCTTAGTTTTAAAATACCTTTGGAGCGGGAGCGTCGGAGCGTAGCGGGAGCGTCACCCATATACTAAAGTTTCGGTTACTAAGCTTTTTACAACTTCAAATTTTCGATTTCCTTTCCAAACACATCTTCAAACGTTATATGGCATTGTCGGTCTCACTGCCCTATAAATTGAAGCCCCTTCAAAATATTTTTGGGAGGGAAAAAGGCACCAAGTTTGTAAAGCCTATGACAACAACTTCAATAAGCAAATCAGGGTGGGAGTTGAGATTTGTCAACCCTAATTTTTCTAAAAAATTTGAACAAATATGATTATTCTTACATAATGTCCTCGAGACATACGTATAGGGTCCAAAAATTCTGTGTATAGTCGACGTGTGTTTGTTTTGTTTTTGGACCTAATAATACCTGCTGCACACCTCAGGTGACACAGTTTCACAAAATGAACGTTAGTAATCATAACTAAACACGAAAAAAACAAAAAAAAACAGGGGCAGTTTTGTCAACGAAAAACTTTAATATGAGGAGTTAGTCATGGTCTCTCTCAGACTCTCACGCTCTAACTGTGTTTTTTTTTTTTTTTCTTTTTCAATCCACCAACTCAACTCCAAATTCACAATTACAAAGCAGTTGAGATTAGGTTTTTCCTTCTTTCACAGACCCTCTTCTTAAAAATCCTAAACCCTAACCCTAAAACCAGAACCTATCGATCCAAAAAAAAACTCAGAAGAAGCAGGGGTTGCAGAGAGAGAGAAAGAGGGAGTCTCATTTAAAGATTCAGATATGACACTCTCTTTCATCAATTCGTTTCTTCATCGGATTACAAACCGTCACCCTTTTCTATTCTACGCCGTGATGTGGACAGTCCTCTTGACGATAACAGTAGCAGTTTCGTCTTTATCGCCGGAAATCGCTTTCATGTCAGCAATATCTCCGTCTTCATCTTTCTCTCAGGCGTGTAAGTCGGAAGGATATATTAGGGTTCCGTTGGATGGTCCAGGAGAGGTGTTTTGTTTTCCTGCTCATCTCTTCAAGAAATCCAAGATGGATTACTTCGTTCCTCCAATCTTTGCAGCCGCTGTTGTTGCAGGTTCGGCTTTTGTTGTTCGCGCCATGGGCCTTTGGGAAGATTAGATGAGAGAGAAAGTAGAGAGAGAAAGAGTGGATCTTCGATGGTAAAATCATCATCGGATAGATGAGGTGTGTGTTATTGAATTGACCGTTAGATTAGAATCTGTTGGGGTTATGAGGGGGGAATGTACGGTGTAAGATATAATATTACATCAATAACTGTGTACAGTTGGTACAGTTGATTTGGAATATTATACAACAACTTGAAAGTTAAAATCGACCGTTTGGCTGTAAGAATAAGATCTGATTATGTCTAGCTAGCGACGAGCGTCTTCTTTTTAATTGGTCAGTCTCTCAGTTTTACTATCAGGACACTATTGGTTCCTAACTTAGCACTGGTGAAAATGTGAAATTGGTTCTTTCAGCCCCCAGGTTCTAATAATTCAAAATCCAACGACTCGAAATTCTTGAGCCGAAAAAAATCTGTTCACTTTTGAAATTTTGTATTATCCGAAATTGGGTTTTGCATAAATATATCTTTGCTATTGTAAGTTAGCTTTCTATTAACTAAAAATTAAAATAAATTGATTTTGAATTGACTTCGTGTGGTGTAGTCTTAGTTTAACCAGAACTTTGGTTTAGGAATAACACTTTTGTTCTTGAATCTTGCGCTCCCATTTCGAACTATATTCCGACGTTCTCGTTCTAAAGACATTTGGGAACTAGAACATTTTTTGATCGGTCGCTTCGACTTTTCCACTTCCATTCTCGCTCCTCGTTCTAGTTACTTAGGGTGCAGTATGCGATGCACATAAGAAGCCTAAAAATAAGCTAAAATACACTAAGGAATAAAAACTCTGCAAAGCAGTCTTATTGGACTCATCTTTAGAATGCTTACGGTTATTGCTTTCACTTCATAATTGCCTGGTGATCATAGGATTAGGTTAAACTTTAAAGCATCTTATTAATATTTAGTAGATGTTAGAAATTATTGCTAAAACAGAACAACAATGGGTCCATAGCTCAGTGGTAGAGCATTTGACTGCAGATCAAGAGGTCACCGGTTCGAACCCGGTTGGGCCCTCTCTTTTTCCAAAGAGTTATTTTATTTTATTTTATTTCCTAAAATAGCTAAAAGAGCCCCCACGGTGGATTACCTGTTGAGTTCTCTTCAAGGATACCTGTGGAGATGCATTGGCACTATTCTACGTGCCTTTCATAGAGAAAATTAGTTGCTTCATAAATACTTTTTTTCTTTGTTGAGAATGTTGCTTCATACTGAAACATTATAAATAAATTAATTTTACATCAAACAAACTAATTAACAAAAAGATTTTGAAAAAATGAGATGTGCAATCAATTCTATTTCTAGATAGGTAATTCGTACGAGTGAAGCAGCTTCACTTTATTTTACAATGTTAATTTATTAAAATTTTATTTATTTTAAAGTCTGACCAATAGACTTGTCCTTTTTTAAACTCCAATATCAATTTATTTTGTATGGGAAGGCCTTAACTTTAAATAATGTACGTGCCAATTAGCACAATTGGCAATGTTCGTTTTTTATAGTTTAGGCATGTGTACAATTTCCGTTTGCATTGAGTTATTTGTTAGAAAAAAAATTTTATACGACATATTTGATTTCAAATTATGTTTGTATCAAATATATTTGAAAATTTTAGAGAACTAACTATGTACAATTCAGTCCTTATCAATCAACCTTGCGATATTTGTAGTTTCTCTCTCCTTATATGAAATGTTGAGTGTGTAAGAAGCATAAAGACATTGCTAAAATCATCAAAAGATTCGTCATCACGGATAAAGAGAAGCTTCTAATTCCAACATAATTTTTTACATAAGCCAAATATTATGACAATACCACGACCTGTAAGGTTTAAACTCACAACCTCCCATGTCATAGGGAGGGACGCAAACCAACCGAGCAAGCAGTTGTACTCCATATCGATTTTGTGTTGTTGCAGTTTCTCTCCTCTTATATGCAATGTTAGTAGGGCATTCTCTCTTATGTTACTACTTGTATTCGGAATTGTGCCATTGCCCCATGATATAAAAAAAATAAAGAAAGTCTTTTTTTTTTTTGGCAGTCATAGTTTCATACTAGTACAGGTATTTTCCCTATAGGTCACCACTCACAAACACAAAGGTTCCGTTCTATATTGGTTCTCTGTTTCTCACTGTAACTTAAAAAAAATAGATAAAAAAGTTATGTTAATTAGCGTAGACAACTCTCAAGGTTCCCGAGAACGAAAGTGAAGAAGAGCTTGTCGGGAGAGGAACCCCCTCCTCCTCTCTCTAAAAATCTGAACTCAAAATACTCCTCCCTATAGAATTTTTATCTTTCATTATTTTTGACAGATCAGCAGAGGTTGTCTCTTCCCTTTCATTAAAGATATTCATTCAATCTAGGGTTATATCTATCTCTCTTTCTCTCTCTAGATTTCTTATTATTTGTTCTTCAAATCCGATCCGGTTTCATTGAGGATCGGGAAATCAATGGCAGCATCTCGACGCCTCCGAGACTTACAATCACAACCAGGCAACAAAGTCTGTGTCGATTGCTCACAGAAGAATCCTCAATGGGCTTCAGTTTCTTACGGTATCTTCATGTGTTTAGAATGTTCTGGAAAGCACCGTGGTCTGGGTGTTCACATCAGTTTCGTTAGATCGGTAACTATGGATTCCTGGTCCGAGATCCAACTCAAAAAGATGGAAGCTGGAGGGAATGAAAAGTTAAATTCGTTTTTCTGTAAGTATGGAATCCCTAAAGAAACCGATATTGTTGCCAAATACAATACAAATGCGGCTAGCGTTTATCGGGATAGAATTCAAGCTCTTGCAGAAGGACGATCATGGCAGGAACCACCGGTTGTTAAGGAGACTGTGGGGATTAGTAAGAATAAACCTCCGCTAGGGCAAAGCGCTGGTGGTGGTGGTGGTGGTGGTGGCAGGGATCGTAATGGAGGGTGGGATAATTGGGATAACGATGATGGATTCAGATCTTCGGATATGAGGCGTAATCAATCGGCGGGGAGTTTTAGCGGAGGTGGTGGTGGTGATAGAGGGGTGCCCGTGAGATCAAGATCGACACAGGATATTTACACTAGGTCACAATTGGAGGCTTCTGCTGCAAAAAAGGAGGATTTTTTTGCTAGGAAAATGGCCGAGAATGAATCTCGGCCTGATGGATTGCCTCCTTCGCAAGGTGGAAAGTATGTAGGGTTTGGATCAACACCCCCACCTTCGTCTCAGCAGAATTACCCTCAAGGGAGTGCTCTTAAGGATACGGTTTCTGTTGTTTCTCAGGTGAGATCAGTATATTCTCCCTCTTAAAATTTTGTGATTCTTTTGATCTCGTAAGCATGTTTATGCCTGGATTCTGAAAAATGTATGATATTCAATATTGACAGCGAAGAAATTTAAGTATATTTGATTTCTGTTCTTGTGGGTAAAAGGCCTTTTGCTGGTCATAAATCTGATGTCATTCAGTCCACATCAACTTCAGAGTATCCTTGCTGTGGGTTGCATGGTTTGGTATTTGTTGCAGATACATAATCATTGGGGAAATATGATTTTATAAATTTGTACTTTTTGATGCATGAATTGAAATTAATCATTGTTGTAACCAGCTTCATCCGTTTGCGCACAAGTGACAAAACCCTCCATAGTTAGGGATGGGTAGGGAAATAACAATGAAGTAGTGAGTTTGCCTCATGGCTAAAGATGTAGTCTAATTTGATAACTAGACTTTGTTGATGGTAGGAATGAACATTTTGACTAACAACAGAGATCAGGGTAACTAGCATTCTAATTGTTTACATTTTGGAATTACCAGGAGTCTGTCGTCAGCAAATTTAGTTCAATGTGAGAGAGGCTTCATTTAACCTTCTAACATCAATGAAAATGTTGCAAATAAAGTCCTATAGTAAATAAGTCCAGTTTTTCACACACTACAATGGTTTAATGTTGTCATTCTGGACTCTGGAGTACTTGTATTAACTCTGAATAATACCAAACCTCTTCTATTGTATTTCACAGTTTTATCTATTTATTTATTTATTGATTATGTAGCAAAAGCAAAATACATGAATCTGTTTTACGTGCAATTGTTGTAGTAGCCAAACATACTCCCATGGGCTTATTGTAGGACTGTTTGACATTGTATCATCAATGAGGCTATACTCATGACTCATTTGGCCAATTAGTACTGAACTAATGCTCATATCATATACACTAACACAATTTTGATGCTTCATTATAATCTCCAAGTAACCACCCTTTTGACACTTTTATTGACCTTGGTATTATGCTTTGTAATGGGGGTTTAGCCGTTTAGGTGTAACTACATGCTTATTGTTCAATACTAATTGATGCAACTTGGTTGTGACCATGTGGATCTTGAGAGGATTGGCAGCATCACCAATCCTAGATTTTGCACGCATACAGATGCTAAGTAATTCCCTAACTTCTTGACTTGCAAAGGATACATTGAAGAAAGTGTCAGATTAAAAATATAGCATCATTACTTTTTGAACAGAGGGAGAACTGAGAATTGAACGAGGGTTAAGAATTTATAGTTCTGCTGTTGGGCACCTAGTTATTCATTTAAAAATAAATAAATTATCAAGCTTCAACCACCAATTGCTTTTCCTTGGCTGTTGTGTTTAATCTATAATTTGTTTTTCAATTATGAAGATAAGATTCACTTGCAGACCACACAAGAAGTGGCAAGTATAAAAACTCCAAGATAAATCACATGGAGTTAGTTGTTCCCATGAAGTTGTTTATTGTTTGCAAGTTAATCATCTTCTCATTTGTCTTTTTTTATTTTATTTTTTGTTCCTCAGGGACTTGGTAGGCTATCTCTGGTTGCAGCATCTGCTGCTCAGTCTGCAGCTAATGTAGTCCAAGCTGGTACGAAAGAGCTCACTTCTAAGGTATTTGACTTTTTCTTTTTCGTAATTGATCTAATAGCATGGCGTACTATTTAGCCAGATACCTGTTTCAATCTTGAAATCTCCTTCAGGAAGATAAGAAATACCATACTCTTTATCTAGTTCCTCTCGAGTTTGTGTGTTCCTTTAATCTTCTTGAATTTGATTCTGAGTGGCAGCGTTGGCAACTCTAAATATTGGAGTAAAGAAGATAGTGAAGATTATTTAACATTGAAATAGCTTGCCTTTTTTTTTCTTTTTAATTCCATGGTTATTGAAAAGAATCTGCACAGCCACAGAACAAACCTCTCGGTTGGTAATCCTTTTATATCCTGCAGTTTCCCTTGGTGGATTTTACAAGAAGGATCTCTTCGTAGGTTTATTGCTTGTAAATATTTAAAGTCAAATGTTTCAGACAGTGAGCAACCTCCCCAATCTGAATCGTGGTGAATCTCGCTGTTGCTTCTTGTTCATATTTCACATCGTTGGTGCTTGCACTTAATAATCCCTTATACCATACTTGCTTATTAAAAGATGCATTGAATGGCTATATGGCACAGAACATTTATCTAGCTCCCTTATCCAGTTTTCATGGGGAACACCGGTTTTAAATCATATACGAGTACGTAATTGTTTCTCCAATCTCCATGTTCCAGACCAAATTTTTGCATTACCATTAGTTTCCTTTCAAAAACAATTTATTTTAGAGAAATTTTTCTTAATGGTCTATGTGAACTCATACTTATTGGCAACTACCTACTTTAAAGGCTCAGAATGAATATCTGTTTCTTAGTTTCAATTTTTCAATAAGCTTACTTTCTTGTCTTTCAAATACATGGTTTAATCGTTTGAATTTTTACTGAAAACTTAGGTGTGCTATTTCAAACAATGTAGTTCTGTCAAATTAGGCCAACATAGTCTGGCCACCAGTCACAACAATGTTTAACTGAACTCAGTGATGAATTTTAGTTATTGTCTTCAGTTAAATTGAAAATTTTAATCATCTTCTATTTGAGGAAACGACATCAGACAAATTTTTTGCAGGTGAGAGAGGGTGGCTATGATCACAAGGTAAATGAGACAGTGAACGTTGTCACCACAAAAACAACAGAGATTGGTCAGAGGACTTGGGGGATCATGAAAGGAGTCATGGCGATTGCTTCACAGAAGGTCGAGGAGTACACCAAGGAAGGAATCACCACATGGAAGGGAGATAATAACTGGCAAAGGAATGATAGCGAGAGAAATGGGTATTATGAGGAGTTTGGGCAGGAGAGCAAAGGGTGGAACAACTCATCTGGATCTGGAGGAGGGCACACTTCATCAGGTAGACAGCCGAACTCCGTTAGTTCTTCGAGCTCTTGGGATGATTGGGACAGCAAAGACAGCATCCGTAAGGAAGAGTCTGGGAAAGGAGGAGGAGCTGCCCATAATGGGGGAGATGACAACTGGGCAGGGTGGGACGATCCCAAAGATGATGGCTATGAGAGTTTCCAGCACAACAGTTCGTCTAATAAGAATGAGGCGGGTAAGAAAGGAAAATCAGATGACCTGTGGGAAGGTGGCTTCCTGTAAGGAGGTTTTTTGCTGTTAGTCTTATTATACCTGTCAGTGGGGAAAGAATTGCTGTGTTCAAGTTAGTTAAAACAGTTGTTTGCAAGGGGAGAGAGGGGCTAATTGCCCCAATAAGAATAGAACCTCTGCTGTTTGTTAGCCTGAAGATGTATTGATGTTTTGGGAAAGGAAGTTGAATTGTCTGGATTTGTGACTGACAGTTATAGCTAATTTTTTAAGTTTTGGACTTATCCTATCTGTGTGGTTTGATTCGTCTGAACATAACCAAATCTAGGACATTTCTATATTAGTTTTGCAGTTTCGATTACCGTCTGACTTGAAAAAGAAAAAAAAAACAAAAAAGCATTTGGTTAGTAAAAGTTGAAAATCTTCCTAAAAGTAAACGTGACTAAACTGATTTTAACACCGGTGATGCTACACTTACTACAAAGTGTATTGCTGACGCAAATTATGAAGGGTGTAAAATTATTTGATAACCGTGGGATGATTCGGCAGTAAGGTTTGCAGTAGGAAAATGCAACACAGCTTCTGTTTGCTGTTGCCTGTTGACAAGCCCTCAAAACTCAAAGGTGCTCACAGCTCTCTGATTTGTAGGAAATTTTTTAGACATTGGAGGATCAAATCAGCTGATTTTTCAAAAATATTATCATCACATATGATGTCCATAAAAAATAAGGACAATTAGAGATCTCTAGTCTTTCTAAAAAATTATTTTAAATGTCAGTTGTTCATTCAAGTTAAAATACTTATAAAAAGTTAATTTATTTGGACAACCTTAACCCTGTAGCTTTGTTAGCTGATGATTCAATGGTTTGAATTTTGCATAAAAGAAAAATACATTAATTTGGCTTCGCCCGGACTCGAACCGGAGACCTTCAGTGTGTTAGACTGACGTGATAACCAACTACACCACGAAACCTTTGTTGCTTTTTTTCACTCTTTAATTTATATATATACGAGAAATATTTTTGTCATCAGCTTTTCATTCCATAGTCGGTTTTCCTTCCTTCTTTCATCCCTTAAACCCTAAATCCCGCCAGTCCTCCTTCTCCTACTTCCCCTCTCTCTCTCTCTCTCTCTCTCTGAAACTTGTTCAGTCCCCTAAAACCCTAGTGGAAATCTGAAAAAAAAATGTCTACTGCTTTGGACATGTCTCTTGACGATCTAATTAAGAACAACAAGAGATCTGACCGAGGTGGTTTTAGAGGTAGAGGTAGTAGAGGCAGAGGTTCAGGTTCAGGTCCAGGTCCTGGTCCTGGTCCGGCTCGTCGTTTTCCAAATCGTGCCCGAACTACTCCTTACTCGACTGCAAAGGTACGAACCATATTTTTCTGTTCCCGGTCAACTAATCGTTGGTTCTATTTTGTTTTGTTTATTTTCGTTATTTCTAGGGTTTTCTGACCGTGATAGATATATATTTTTATTTCCTTTCAGTCGAATTTTTATTTCTGGTTTCTGTTTAGGGTTTTGATTTTTGTATTTTGATCACGAAACAGTCGTTTCAAGCACCGGAGTCATCTTGGGCGTATGCCATGTTAGCTGATCGAGCGTCTGCGATAGAGACAGGCACTAAACTCTATGTTTCCAATTTAGATTATGGTGTTTCAAACGAGGACATCAAGGTAGGGTTTTTATTAGTTTCATTGCTTCGCTTTTTCTTCCCCAAGTTTGCACCTTTAATCTGATACTAATAGACTCTTTGGGGGTTTTACCCTACGATCATCCCCAATCTGTTCATATGATCTTATGAATGGATATGAACTGTTTAGGGTTAGTTGTGATATTGTGGTGGGAGTTATCAGGCTGTGTGTTTTGGTAGGATTGGAAAGTAGAGTGTTTCAATATTGAGTACTGCATAGTTATTATATCCTAAATATTTTTGTTCTTCAACTTCGAGCTAATGGATGACGCTTTATAAAGTTTTTTGGCATATGCTCTTAAACAGGTTCTTCGGAACATTTCATCATCAATGGACAACATATTCTCTCACACTTAATGAAAATTTAGATGATATGTCTTCTTGTTTGACCAAAGAGTGAATTATGTTCTCTCAGTGGGACTGGGGAGTTCTTTTTTTCTCAGTTTGTATTTAATCCAATGTTCTTGTTATCAGCTGGCATAGTGATTTATGAAACTAGTGTTACAGACTCATTCTCATGTACTCCTCTAGAAAACAAAAAGAAAAATAAAAACAAAGAAATAGCACGAATTAAAAATAAATTATGTGGGAGCAAAAGAAATTGAAAATGTAGATTGCCTGTAATTGTACGTACACAATCTCTAATCATACTTAAGTCAACAAGTTCAGTACCAAGCAGGAAACTACTAAAAAGCAGCTGAGGAGGTAATATCTATGAGATATTTGACATTCAGGATGATTGTGATGCATATATATAATATACATAATGGTGATATTGTAGTTGAAATCTTCACTAAGTCGTCACCATTCACTGCATTGAATATCATAATTCTTCTAAAGGGAAAGTAAAAGAAAAGATGAGCATTGTTATACAAGTAATTCAGTAAACCTTTTTTCGGTCGGTAGAAATTCAGTCAACTTATCTAACTGGTTTACTAAATCAGGAAAGCTTTCATTGAAGAAGGCAAGAAGCAGTTGAAGTCAGAATAATTTTTTTCTCCTCTTTTGATCAATAGTTGAAGTCAGAATGTAGGTCTTGTTTTGTGCAACTTAACAAGCCATAGTCCGCCCCACTGTTCGAAAACGCAAGCTACCACCATGATCGGGATACAGAACTAATTTATGGATTCCTAAAATCTGCGCCATGGATCCAATAAAACTTCTTTCAAGTGTATCTAGGCTGCAGAATTTTTCATTGGGGACATGGATGTTATACTTGAGCCTGTCATGGTGCTTGATTTGGAGTAAGGGTTACTTTTGTTTCACGTAGGAAAATGCAATAAAAGAATTTTTGAAGAGCTGAAAATCCAATAAGATGCAACCTACGTGGGAGAATTACAACGGAATTATCTTTTGTTTTCGTTGTGCTTGCTTCAAGATGTCTTATGGGCAGTTCCTTCATATCACATGATAGAAAAAAGAACATCATAGGAGCAAATGTTATCCGTTAGGACGGGTTGAGACCTGTTGAATTGACATTTGTATCTAACATGAATTTAACTCTTGTGCAGGAACTCTTTTCAGAGGTTGGCGACTTGAAACGATATTCGATCCATTATGATAGGAGCGGAAGATCAAAGGTATCTCAAGTTCGGACTTTTGGTCCTTCCGAGGAATTGTTTGTGTTCAGCCATAGTTAAGATAGATTCTTTCTCTTAGGGCACGGCAGAAGTGGTCTTCTCTCGGCGGCCAGATGCTGTAGCAGCTGTCAAGAGATACAACAATGTTCAGCTTGATGGAAAGCCAATGAAGATAGAGATTGTGGGAACAAATATTGTGACTCCTGCTATTGCGCCTCTGGTAACCAATGGCATGTTTGGCAATCCAAATGGTGTTCCTAGACGGTAAACATTTCCCTTATTTCAAAGTTTTAGGCTCAATTGTTGAATTCCTGCTTCATGATCTTTTAGTTCCACTAGAGACTGAAAGTATGAAAGTTCAAAAATCGATTAAATGTGAGGAAATACTATTAAGGAGTTGTGCATATCGTAATCCAGTTTTATCGAGCTAGATGATACACTTCTTATTATATGACATTTTTTAACAGTGGACATGGAAGAGGTGGAGCTATGGGACGATTCAGAGGTGGCAGGGGTGGCGGAGGCCGCAATTCCAGTAGAGGCCGAGGCCGAGGACGAGGAAGAGGCCGTGGTGAACCTGTTTCTGTAGATGATCTTGATGCCGACTTGGAGAAGTACCACTCAGAAGCAATGCAAGTAAACTGAGAAGCCCCCTCTTTCTCTCACTGGCTTCATGGGTCTGCTCTTCTTTTGTTTTTGGCACTTGTTTTTGGCATATATTTCTGCTAACATGCTACTCTATGTAGAAAAGGTAGCAAGTTCTTGAACAACACTTAGTATCAGGTTTTTGGAGTTTAGGTATTTTATTGTTAGTTGCTCCTTTGATTTCAAAATGGCATTTTATGGATCCCTACACTGATCTGTAGTCCACAAATTTTTATGTTTGTCTCTCTTTAGTTTTTATTTAATCCTCTGTACACATGGGAGCGTGAGAACTGAAATTGAGGTTCGTCACAGAAAGAAAACAGAGTAAAAGTATAGGCAATGATAACAGCAGAGGAGAAAGATGTCAATGGGGGAAGGTAGATTTCTTACAGCTGGTTTTGCAAGAAGGCTGTAAATATTCCTTATCTAGTTTAGTAGATTTGACCTAATGACTAAATCCCTTTTGTGTAGTACTGTAGTGGTGTATATTACAAATTTTTTTTTTCTTTTCTGGTTGGTGTAATACTTTAAAGAGTCTTTTACACTATGGACTCCAAAGTTGCACATCAATTACATTTACTACCTTGAAATTAAATTAACTCTCAATAAATCTTATTTTTTAAAGTTGCTTACAAAGACTACCCTAACTTTTTAAAATGCCACATTTGCCCTTAATTGCCCAACATTCACTAATCTTTATCTCTCCCCCTCCCCCATCATCGATGGGAGTAGACGACCTGCAAAAAGTTTCTCTCTTGGCTATCTCCCCCTTTCTCTCTCTATCACTTCTCTTTCTCTCCCTCCCACTCTATCTCTCTCTTCCCCCACCCCCAGACCCACCCCATCACCGATGGGATGAACTAGCCTGGAAATTTTTTATAGTTTTCCAAGAGTTCTCGTGTGTAGCTCCAGATAATTGTCTAGTTTTCAATACTGAAAATCCCCAAGTAGCTGACCTAGTTGTCGAATCCTAAAGCATAGATAAAGTAGGTCTTATTTGAGAAACAGTGTGTTTGGGTGCATTTCTTGTTGATCCTACATTTCATTAACTTATTCACTTATTGAACAGAAATGATTTCATTT
>MVGT01003660.1:95139-118878 GCA_002174775.1 Macleaya cordata | reverse complement strand
TAGAGGTGTCAATTGGGCCGTGCTGGGCCGGCCCAGCACGACTGGCCAATGGGCCGTGCCAGCACGGCCCGAAGCATTGCCGGCACGACTGGGTTTCGTGCTGGGCTGTGCCGTGCCGAGTCACCATTTTGGTCAGCCCAGCACGGCCTAGTGGCCCAGCACGTTAACACTCGTGCTGGGCCGTGCCAGCCCATCGTGCTAGTTGGCCGCCCACTAAGTTGTAAATTTTTTTGTAAAAAATGTTGCCAAGGAAGTTTGAACCTTGGCTGTGTATGAGAGTAGAATGAACCCTTACCAACTAGGCTACTAGTTTTTATTGCTTCAAGCTTACGTTTTTTTTACAGTTATACTTAAAAGAGTCGGGATCCTACATTGTTATTTTTACATCGTTATTCTTACATTAGTTGTGGGGCCCACATGGTGAGGAATCAAGAGCTGATTTTTTGTGAGAATGATCTACAAGATGAGTAGAACATCTCTACCAAATGATTAGAAATTGATTAAGAATTAACGGTAAACAATGAACGGTGAGAAAAAGAGTCAATTTATGGGGCTACCAGTTTTAGAATGGGATAATTTTTTGTGAGGATGATCTACAAGGTGAAAAGAACATTCTAAAAAAAATATCAACACTTAAATCAACCTCATGTGGGCTCCATATGTCAATGTACATGTAAAATGTACAAATAAGACTGTATGCCGATCCATTTTCATACTTAAATTTGGTAAATGGTAATTCATCACGATGGGGCAGTCACGTAATATGGATCGTAATAATGATGTATGATGATGACGAAAGCTAATCATGATGTATGATGATGATGAAGGCCAATCATGATGGATGATGATGATAGTGATGGTAATTATGGGTGATGTTGATGATGGGAGTTGATGATGATGGGATGTTCATAATGGTGGTAGAGATGATGATAATGACACACGATGATTATGGATAATGATGCGATGATTACACTTACTCAATCCTTTCTAATATGACCCTAAACCTAAACCTACCTAAGTTTGGTAATGAAGGGCAAATGTGGTATTTTAAAAACTCAAGGTAATTTTTGTAAGCAACTTTAAAAAATAAGGTTTACGGAGAGTTAATTTAATTTCAAGGTAGTAAATGTAATGCATCGGAACTGTCAAATTGATCCCTTTTAAATGTCGTCATCGTAGCACTCTTAAAAAAGAACAAGCATAACTGTCTTAGAAGTTCGTAGCTTAGTCAAGAACCAGGGGTTGTACGATCCTGAACCACGATTTTGAGATAGCAGTTCCAAAATAGAACCATGAAAGTGGGGACGCTCCCAATCCCAACTAAGTCCCCCCAACCTGCCCACTTGTAGCAGTCCGCCACCAACGATGCACCAAAAAATTGAATGATTTATGAATTGATCAGTGATTTATTATTACATGTGTATCGATTTGAACAGTTCTCCAGCAATTCCATCTCCAACATAGATATACTTGCATAAAGCTACCACCATTACCAACTAGGCTCTATGACTATATCTCAACAAACTTCATTCATGAAAAAAGATACAATCATAATCAAACGTGCATGATTGCCTTCTGCCACAAGGAACAAAATGTGGACTTCAGAGGTATCAGAAGCAAATTAGATTCTCTGCAGAAACTTTCACTAAGCAAAACAATATCCACCAAGGTGCCAACATCATTATGAATCAATCAAGAGGCTAAATTCATCGTGGCTTGGCGTGATAAAAAGACAAAATTTATCATGTATTAAGGAAGGCATCCGAGCCGGAGTAATTAGGAGTCTGTAAACTCCAATTTCTTCTATGAACAAAGTTTTTCTAATAGAGAAAACTAAATAACAATTTAATTGAATCAAAAGCCAAAAATAATATATATGATGCAAATTTCTCAACACAGGGTTTACAAAATCACAATTGATCTAGGGAAGAAAAAAAAGGAAAGAGAATAGAAGACAAAGACTCAAATTTATAATGCAAATGAGATACTGAACAACAGATCAAAAAACATACCAGGCACACTTTGTCAATGCCCTGACCATGGAGTTGGATTAGCCTTGTGGTTCCAAGCTCCCCTTAGTGCCTTCTGTCTACTTCCTACTCAATAAAAATACAAGACCCGGAAAAAAGAAAAAAAAAAAAAGTCTATTCACACTGCATTCAAGGCGCCAGACAGAGAAAACACACTTGTGAGATTTTATTATCCGAGGATGCCTCATAAAATTTCTGCATTAACCTCGGGCTACAGAGGAAAAACCATATAGCTATGTGAAGTCAGGTCTTGCATGAAAGAAGGACCACCTCAAGTTGCCATGCGCACAAGTCCTCTGCAAAGTATACAAACAACTGCCTACACATGAGAAAACAAAATAGACAAAAATGAAAACGAAGAAATAGACGAAAAAAAAAATGAAGAGAAAGATGTCACTATGTACATTTACAAATAGAATACTGTATGTATGAGTAAAAGCATCGATGCAGTACCTGAAGATCAAAGGGAAAAGCTCAACCCGAACTGAACCAGTTTCCTGGCATATGAAAAATGAAATCAATTAAAGAATTTTAAGTTACTCCAAGGTTTCCTGTACATGTCATGCCTCAGCTGTCATTTCTACTGTACGCTGTATTGAATCTTCAAGCACATCTGGAAGATCTACAAGATTTTATCAGCCTCAAATCCCAAATCAAAATATGCCATACACATACTGCATATATGGGATATATGAGTATGGAAACTAGATGTCTCTCAGCATTTTCCAAGAATCTGGATGCAAAAACTCATGGGCATCGAAAGATTATACTTGGTTGAAGCCATTGGAGTATTTGTAAATGCTAAATCTGGGTCCACCACATACTCTATTTCCAGTGATACTTCAGTACAATTGACGGATATCGGCAGCTACGCTTCCATTATGCTGAGACGTTGAACGTTGTGAACATGGGGTACATAAATCCCAACACAAACACAATATCCATTGTGAGACATCCCAGTTGGTTAGGTTATAACCTTGTTCCAAGGTCATTTGACAGTTGAAGGATGCCCCGGATCTGGAGGTATGGATTCTCCAACAGCTTTTCATTGTTGCTCTGATTCATAGAAAGACGTGTTAGTTGACATACTATCAACATCAGTGATATAACTGATGCGGAAATAGGATCAGAAACACAAGGTATCAGACATGCCAGTAAACTGACACCTCGGCATTCATATAAAAGTTTAACAAGGAAACTACATAAATTAGGTTCTTATAGTGCATGTTGCATAGTTTGCAAAAGCCCGAAGGCAAGCAAAATGAGTGAACCAGGTCCCACCTGCTGTGCTCTGAAAATTAGACTCTGAAGTATGCGCTGGTACTTTTCAGGTTCTTCTGTCATCATTCTCTGTCAAACCCCAGATTTAAAATCAGCGAAAGCTCACAGTAAAGAAAGATAACTAAATAAGCAAACAAATTCCAAGCCATCCATTTGAGAATAAAGACAGATGCGCATGCCTTCAAAAGAAAAGCTGAAGAGTAATATGCCACTCTGGAATCAGTGTCATCCAAAAGTTCCCTGTCAAAGAGACCCAAAGCTCAAAGATATCAGCCTTTTCCCGAAGCAAGTTTATTAATATGATGCACGTAATATGGATACATGTACCTGAAGAACTCTTCGCCTCCAACCTCTTGAAAAGCAGCAGCGTCTGCAGTGCATTTACCAATAAGAAGTAAAAGAAGGGCAGCCCGGATGTCTGATGTGGCACCGGGTAGATTTCCCCTTCCTTTGCTACCTACAGCCACACCCAGTGCAATGTCATCCGTTGCTGCACTAGCAAGTTGAATCAATGGCCAGTAAAGCAAAGGTGTGGGAACACGTGAAACGAGTTGCATAGGAACAATAGCTTGTCCTCTAAGAAGCAATGCCGCCAAGGATGCAGTCTTGCAAATAATGGAAGGATTTTGATCCGAGCTGGTTTTGCTAATGGTTTCTTCTGGAAAGTCATCTAAGATGTGATTCTTCTCTTGCTTAGTAGGGACAAATGTATCTCTGACATGTTTTAGACTATCTGTGCAACCAAAGACTTTACCGAGGGATGTAAGATCCCCAAGAGGTATTGCGGGTGCAGAGAGAAGTCTCAGGCATAATTGAGAAAATAGCATGTCACATATCTGTTCGGAGAGCATGAACAAACCAGAGAAAGATCAAGTTAAGTGAAATATAAAGAATGGTAATTCATAAATAATGTTTAGAAACCAATTGAGAGGTCCAATTTTTTGAAGAGGTTTTCTTTTTAATTTCCTTTTTTCTATTTGACAGGTCCGACTTAGATCTCCTAGGTGAAAAATGAACCAACAGGATCCCAACCATCCTATTAAGTCTTAATTAATTTTATCTCCTGGAGGTTTCCCGATTTTTCTACAGACAGTGCACAAATAGTTAGGATCATGCGCTTAGGCAGATTTCTGATCTAGGAGATCAAATGTATTGCTATTCGTTACGTTGTCAGAAGATTTTTCATATGGTCCAGACAAGAGGTACTTTAGGTTTCCCAAAAAAATACCTTCAATATATTGATCCGATCAGTTTCATTTATCTGAACCACCAAGGATAAAGCACTGCTCATTATATCTATCACTGCATTGGCTTTCTCCAGACGGATATCGCCATGATTATGTGCAACAACTTCATTGCTGTTTGAATGCTGCAGCTCGTTTTCGTCCAACAGTAATTTGAACCGCAGAAGGAGCTTCTCCAGAACAAAAAGAAATCCTCGTCTTATGAAGTTGTTTTTTGACTTCAGAAGACCACACAAGATCCAAATGGGTAAAGGAACTCCTGAACTAATTGAAGACTCTCGACTACCAGCGAGTCCAATTTGCTGCTGCAAATTTCTGATATTTGACCATATGCTTTCGTCCCGTTCGTCACTAATTTCTGCAAGAAGCAACTCAACCAGCCAAATATACCCATTCTGGCGATAAGCAGATCTTTCAGAATGAAGAAGAGAATGCAAAGTGGCCCATGAGAGTTTCCCTTTCACTCTGATCCCATGTTCTAGAGTTTCATCCTCGATGCTTTCCAAAGACTTGTAGGATTTTGTTATCCGTATCATGTCTGAGAACTCTCCATCTAAACGACCAAATGAGCTCATAACAGTATCAAGTTTCCCTGTAATCTTCTCCAAGAACTACAAGAAAAAATGCAATTCAGAGTGCAGCAAGAGTGAAAATCAATAGACAGTTATATGGATTCTATAAAGAGTTAGCATGTATGAAGAATCAATGTCCAGCATAAATATAAATTGAAGAATTGCATGCCTGGTCATAACTTATTTGCAGCATTACAACTGACATACTTGATAAAAGGAACTGAAAATATATACATAGGAACATTACCACATTTAGTCGTTCACTGTTGGGATATCTAGACAAGGCTGCAGAAATTGATCCTCTCAATACCTCTCCTATTCCTTCTACTCCATGCTTAACAGCAATATAGAAAGCTTCAGGTGCATCTGCAAGAGTAAGCATAGTAGCTAGGGGTTGAATCTCCTCGAAGTTGTATTCAGAATCTCCAGTAGCTAAGCATGTTTCATTTATTTGATGTAAAACATAGTCGAAAAGCACCAGAAATAGATTTCGCTTTTCTTCTCTTGAGTTTGCTTGTGAATACTGCAAAAGAAAATTGATGACAATTTAAACATTTTAATGGCTTTTCCATTAAGGAAGATAGACCTTTAAACTAGTAAAAGGTTAGTATGTATATTGCAAAGAACACTGTTTGATTTGAACCTGAGTCCCTTTTTTCAATCCAAATTGGAGGTGTGACTGCCAATAGTGTAAATTTTTAAATGCTTTGAAATATAAATATCTTTCCGTACTGGGAACTTTAAGGTGTATGAAGTTTCATTTTTTTTTTGAGAATATGAAGTTATAATATATTGACTATTTGGGTTGAGCTATAGAGACTTCATTTAATTTATTAGGTTGATCTAGGCTGGAGGCAAACCTACGTTAAGGCATATTACAAGAGACAGATTAGAAACTCACTGGAGTCTTTGATAGAGAAGGATTATAACATGGTATCAATAACTTTTGCGCCTTTTTGTGTTTAATCATGACTAACTATGCCAAATTGTGAAAAACTGGTTATAAAAGGACGTTCTTTCTTTTCTTGTTTTTTTTGAAAGCGATCACGGGGTTAAGAAGTACAAATTATGACATCAGGCTTTAACGAAGTGTTACAGAAATTGGTGAAGCACATGGGTCATGACACGTCTGAGGCATTTATACTTGTAACAGGAGTGTCAGTATTGTATCTGTTCTCTAGTATCTGGGAATTATAGATCAAGCCATTTTTCAGTCCATTTAATAAAAAGTGACAGGAATCAAACAGGCTTAAACATGCTCATAATAAAAAATGTCCCCAAGTTCGTAGGTGGTTCTTGAATTTGCTGAGTTAAAGGTTATATAGAATGAGATTCACATATACTACCCAAAGAAATAATTATACATATCATTGGATCACTAACTGGATTCGTCTGAAACAATATAACACCTCAAGGAAAATGAATTAAACTTTCCTTATCAGATCTGAATTTGCAATAGAAAATAACACGGCACTCTAAATGTTTCAGTATTTAAAGTGCATACCTCAAGACAAATAAATTCAATTCCTCCAAGAAGATCAACCTGTTCAATTAGAAATATAGGAGCACTCGGAACAGCTTTTGTAGCTCCATCAGAAACTTGATAAAACATGTTTGTTAACATGCAAAGAAGTTTGCAGTGAACTAACTCTGCCCAAGAATGCTCCCTGCTGATCTCCAAAAGCCCCTTAATTACCTGCAAACGTCACAAAGAAAGCAAGGTCTAATATGAGCAAGGAAGGGATATTCACATAAAGCATGCAAAATAGGAAGCTTTGATAGCCTAGTTGAGACATAAACCCGACATATAAGATATGGTTACTTTGTATCTTCTGATTATATTCATAAGTTAAGCAGTCAACAAACTATATGAACATCGTTGTTTCACATATAAAGAATGCTTATCTATGAGGAAATCTGAGGTGTTTGTCCAAAATACCTGTCAGGCTGTCCTCCATGATGGTCAGACCAAACTTGTCACCTAACACATTCCAAGTCCACTGACTATTTGCCTACCCCTAGGTGAGAACCTACAGCGCAAAGTCCTAGTTGATTCCAAAATCATTGGATTTAAGCATTTTTCCACCTCATCCGTGTAAATGAATATAGATTATAAGTTTGAGTGGAAAGATCTAGTATTTGAAGATGTACAATCCTGGAGAAGTTTGTCAACCAGAATTCATGGGGAAATTGGTTCCATGATCCAACATCTTATGAGACCAGCAGCCTTTGAAATTAGTTACTAGATCTGAGCAGTGAAATATGTAAAAAAAAACACTGTTCACATTGCCTAGAGACATTTTTTTTTATAAAACATTGCCTAGAGACATAAGATTCATATTTTTCGTCCTTGACAATTCAATAAGGTATAGATGGTGATGATGGACTGTAAAGCAATTGCCAATGAAGATAAGAAGATTGCTCACCCGTATGTCAAGACCTTCCAATCTGCTCCTCCAGATTTGGCCCCTATCGCAGACAAAGTAAAGTAAACAACTTAAAGCAGATGCCCACACAGTTTCTTCTTTTTCTTCTGTCTGCAAAACATTATAAGGTTATCCACTGAGATGGCAAAAGTAATCAGAAAAATCTCCTAAAAGCCAGACATAGAAGTCATAAATACAATGATATAAATAAGAGCAAGAAACAATAACAAATTTTAGAAGGACAAAGTGTAGAAGACACCCTATGGGTCTCAAGCAAATTTTTGGTATCAAATTGATTTCCACCATTAAGAAGGGGAAAAAACACTTTAAAAACAGAGAACCAAGACAGAATAATGTAGAATCAGGATAACCAAGACAGAACATACATCCTACCCATCAGGAATTGAACCCATCACTTCATGCAGCAAAAAAAAAATTGGTGGTAATCAGCATCCTTTTACAAGTATTAATTTATCTAATTCTACAGAGCTAATGGTAACTTTGTAAGACATGTCAACTGCACTATAGTACTACACAACTTTTTAGCAATCCATGATCATGATAATTGTTGGAGTTTATTTTATTTTAGCTATTACAGCACAACGCACAATACAGATTGTAAATATCATCCTTGGACTGGGGACACAGGGCCATTTGAATCTTGTTTGTAGTGATCTGATTTTATGAAAGTCTCTAGAAAGCATTAATGACATCTAATAGAAGGATATTTACAAGCACAAGAGATTCTGGGAGTCCAAATGTAACAGAGCTCACATAAAGATCAACCTGTACCTGAACAAGAAGAAGAAGAATTTCATGCAGGATGCTCAATAGCCAGGACTCAAACTTATCAATAGCTGAGGCAATTCCATTCTGCTTGCAGGAATCACTGTTTCCCTTCACTTCAGTCGCAAGAAGTCCTTCATTATTAGGGTACAATTCTTGAGAAGATTCCTCTTCAATTGTGGGAGGATCATCAGGTAACATAGGTTCCAGTAAATGAGCATGAACCCCAAGGTTTAGAATTAAATCAAATGCACGAACTCTAGATGCTAATCTTGGAGAACGGAGCATTTCCTGAAATATGAAGACATAAAGGTGAGAAAAATTTAAGCAAATCTCAAATGAGGAGAAATCTAAGTGCAATTGATGCAGCACCTCTAGCATAGAAAGAGTGAGAGGAGCAGCAGTCTGAGAATCCAACACATACCTACAAAAAGAAAAATTGGTTTTCATTCTTTCATCTCCAATCTAATAAAGAAACCAAAAAGAAAGAAAAAGAACAGACCCAATTAAACAATTTATATTGCAGGATGTAAGGTCCACCCACACTAAACCTTCACACTATTACAGCATTGGGAATTAAGGAAAGAGCTTTATAAAAAACTTTGCGTAAGTAACTAGAAGATTACAGTAAATGGATAAAAGATAACAAGATCAAAGATTCGAAGTCCAGGTGCCAATAAAACCAACAAAAGTTCACCCACTCTAGGTGCTGTTTCAGGCATTAGAATACTAGTATCCATTTATTTACTTGATTTTTACATAATGTAGTGAACTGAATATGGTATATTGACTATCCAAGTAACTAAAGATGGATGGATACGATTTTCACAAGTCATTGCACCTGGAGGACATACATGTCAATAACAAGTTTAATAAGGACGCTGACTGCAACATCCATCGAAGGCTTTCCACTGTTATTACTCAATCTGGATGAAACTGTCATAAGATTTGACTTTGGTGAAGATGCTTCTGAGCAAACTGCAGTTATGACCTCATATACTTCAGCAGGATTTAACCGTAAAGGTTGCTGCTCACTGATCCACATTAAAACATTTTAGTAAGGGATATAGAAATATAAACCATGCAATGGAAATTTCCTTTCATGAAACAAGAAGAGTAAGCAACTGGTTGGGGAACCATTGACCAAAATACTCAAAGAAGCAGAGGTAATACACTCCATAATGATCTTGACCCATTTATCGCAAAAGCCCAACTTTCGAAGTATGACAATGTACATATTATGAATATAAATGACTGGTGTGCCTTCATTAAGCCTTTTAAGTGATTTTTGAAAATTTTAAAAACTCTACGTTTACCCCATATACACCGGCCTGTGGGGCTGAGTTTGATCTACATGATGAAGAGATCATTTTAACAAAAAATCAGCCCTAGGACCATCTCCATGTGGGCTGCCCACAGTGAGGTATAAGAGGAGTGTCATAATAAGGTAAGGTGGGTTGAATACAAAACCCAAAGAAAGTGGAGGGCATGTTTGAAATATTTGAGAAGGCAAACACTAAACTGAGGGATTTTGGGAATTTCATAAAAAGGTATGCTACCACTTGGAATACAACTTCAATTGGCTAATTTGAGCCGATATAAAGATGCATTAAATAGCAAAGATAAAAAACAAAAACTATGGAACAATTTCACCACTTCCCATCCAAAGTACGATGGTAAGAAACGATATGTAACCTAATATTTCAGCAATCACTAAAGTAAACAGATTAAGAAAGAATTTAGAATTAAAGGAGTAGTAGCTCTCTTACCTGTAGTGGCGATACTGGAAAAGCGGTCGAGATCGTGGGCGGAATGTACTAACTTGTGAATCCTCCCTGGAAAAAGACAAGTATTTATTACATGATAAAGTAAGATTTGTAAGAATAATTTAGTTGTCTATCAGACATGGAATTTTCTCAC
Source organism: Macleaya cordata (assembly GCA_002174775.1). Taxonomy (NCBI): domain Eukaryota; kingdom Viridiplantae; phylum Streptophyta; class Magnoliopsida; order Ranunculales; family Papaveraceae; genus Macleaya; species Macleaya cordata. Next base: position 108,619 of record MVGT01003660.1, on the reverse strand, counting down.
AAGGAAATATTTTCAGAAAATGGATTTTTTTCGAACATATTGTCCAAGTAACATGGTAAAGTCAAAGTGTAACAACACCATGTACACAGAAAATTTCTAGCCTACATAAGTCAATATATTTAAATTTCAGTTTTCTGTCACAATGAAAGTTCAGACAGAGGCAGCCAAGTGACCTAGTAAAGAAACAGGATAAATGAAGAAAAAACAAAGTAAGAATAGAAATGCAATAATACAATGAATTAAGAGAAAAAGGAACATGCCAAATTTGATGAGGTCCTGGTTTTGTGCGTTTAGAGGCAGTTATTGCTCTCAAGTGGGACCGAGCTGAGGCAAAATTAGTGGCAGTTGTAACGGTAGAAGGCTGCAACAGTTGATCTGGATCAGGTATATCTTGAGTGCCAGAATGTTTCCAAGGTTGGCCTTTCATCTTAGCTTCCATCTCTCCAACAAGAAGTGCAGCAGCTCCTACTTCCAAGAAGCTATGTGAACTAATGTCTTGGGGCCTTGTAACACCATCACTGGTAAAGGACTAAATCAAGTCAGGTTTTCAGCAGTAGAAGTACTTAATACACAAATTATTAGTCCAATCACACTACAAACTATGGGAGCCATAACAAACTATACCTAATCACAACAATTACCTGTCAGCAGTAACCAATGACAATTGCTGATCCCCTGCCCACCTCCATTTAAGGACATCAATGGATATATATTCAGTGCCTTCTTTCCCTTCAACTACTTCAACAGTTGATACGTTCGAAACCGATAAAATCGAAGCCTCTGTCCTGTCCGGAGATTCCCTAACCGAGACAGCTGCAGGTCCTAATTGGGAATTAAAAGATTTACTCAAGAAAGAAGACAATGATGGGAGAGACTGTTTTGAGGCAGTGGAGGCTAATGCAAAAGTTGCTGGTTGGAATGATCGTTTTGGGATATGTCGGGCTAATAAAGAACGAATGTAATTTAACGACTTAACAGATGCTCCAGATGCAATACTAGATGCGGGCGAAGATGGAGGAAAAGCATTGGCAGAAGCAACTGATGCTCCAGACTGTTGGCTTAACGATTTTGACAACGGTGACACTCTACGGTTTGTGCTAGAATCACACTCTAAAATTGAATTTATACAAAACTGATCGATCTGTTGTAATGTCTGTTCGCTGGGTACATATCTGCAACAAGAAAAAAAGAAAAAGAGGAATGGGTACTACCGTACATATACTGACAATTTCAAGTAACAGTTCACTGTTAATATCTCTTTCTTTATGGAATGCTTATGGCAGCATATATGTGTGGACACAAGCCAGAGGTGAAGGCCCATCAACCTGTGGCTTCTGATCAGCCATATAGTACGACTTCAGGATCAAAGTTTGACTGACTCAGAACCATGACCTGACTCATAGACATATTTCTAGACTAAGAAAATCAGACCCAATCTGTTAAAAAGATTCAACCCCGATATTGGGATCAGATAAGGACCCAATCTGGTAACGCCCCCCTTCAACAAGATACTGGATAATGGATATGTTCTTAATCTACCATGCATTGGTCTTACAGATACTCAATCCAATAGTGCATAAAAAGGTTTATATAATATTTAGTATATTATTATATAGTAAATTTGTAATGTACTATCGATCTAAATTTTGTAAATCAATTATTTATGTGATTGTGCTTATCAGATCGGGCTTGGAATGAGGTGTTGAAATCTGTTAAGAACCCAATCAGATAAAGACCTGTTCCAATAAGACCAATAAGATATCAAACGAATGTTGATTTGACCCGAATACTATTGGTTCTTGGTTTTGAATCGAGACTCATTCAACCTAAACAGAAAGAATCCACTGGACAAGCCTAGTCCCAACCCTCTAGAAGTTTGGCACGAGTGGCAATACAGAGAAGATTCATGGATATGAATATTCCCTCTTCTACTTTCTAGAATTCTGTAGGACGTAGAACTCTCAATTTCATGAAATGCATATCCATGATCCTATAACCCATTCTGGTTGAGGGTAACTGTTATATCCGAATCCTATACAAGACCGTTTTTATGTTTGCCAACCATTACTTTGAACTTAAAGAAAAAAAAATCATGTTGTTCAGTATGTTTTAGTACTCCAATTTTCCCACACAAAATCACAAGCCATATATACTGTTTTGGTCAGAAGAGTTTTCATTGTGGTACGAATGATCCTATGCTTAATTACAGCAGAACTTGGTTGCAAAATCAACATATACCATCCAACCAATAGTCACGCCCATCAACCTCAACCATTCAGTCAATTGGTCATATCCTGGAGGTATCATACTGCCAAATTGCACCAGTACAACAAAATGTATGGCCAATAGACTCTTATGTGGCCCATTGACAAATGCATTTACTCAACATCCAAAAGGAAACAGTTGAAACCACAGTCAGTGATATCTTAAGCTACAGAGTCTTGACTGCAAGACAAAAACGATGGGCATGAGCACCAAAGGGGCAACTAGTTTAATTGGATCATAGTTCCTTTCTGAACATAAGCAATTAATAAAAACCTGTAGCTGGAAGAACGTACCGTAGTAGATATCGCTTCAGAAGTGCCACACACCTTGCAACTACCTGTGGACTGGTACAAATAAGTGTCAGCATGAGAGAGAGAGAGAGAGAGAACAATATCATTTTGTTAGATCACTGCTATACATAAGTGTAAAAAAATAGAACATGCACATAGTAATAAGCAATACAGTCAAAGGCCCCAAGCAATAGGCGGGAATAAAAAAACCAAAGCACCTCAACACCTAGCGAAAATCATTTAGTTTATTTATTGAACACAATTACATAACAGAAGAATTGGCTATTTCCTCAAAACTTTTTGTTTTCTTCAAATCATGAAACTTAACTGTCTTCCTTAACTAGTATAGTTCAAAAAAAGAAAGTTGAATAGTTGTACACAAAAACAACAATATCCCCAATACCCCATATTGGTACTTTATTTTAGCTTTGACCCCCTATTTGCTGCATTGTGCACACGCAAGGAGTAAGAGCCTATGACAAATAAGCTGCTACAATCATGTGACATTGGACTACTATCACATGATTCACAAATGAAATTAAACACTATTTGTACTGAATGATGAAAAGAAACAAAGAAGCATGAACTTATTCTAATAGAAGGCAAGAACAACACCAAGGGAAATAGCAAAGGCCTCGTAAAATGCATTTGATTACATATTATATCCAAAAGACTAATAGAAATACCTGCGTTCACGCTCTGCTAGTGCATGATCTATGATCACACTGTAAGCAAGGTCAGTTGTCGAAGAGGCTGCGATATAGTCCTGCCACAAAAAGATATTTTGATTAATGACACGCATACACGCAGAAGTGGTAGGTCACAGGTTCAAAACAATAGCATTCATAATCATACGATTCATACTGGTGATGTGAAGCAACAGAAGCATCAAAGTTGAAAACCAAGGTCGTGTTAAAGTCAACATCGAAATGAGATCTAAGTATCTAACAGAAAGAGGTCCTCTGAAGCAGACCTACGTACTTACAGGTCTTCATTCATTGACTTTGTCCTTCAGGAGTGCAAAAGAAGTGCACGGAGGTGCACAATATCAAGTAAATCCCCAAAGTGGAATAGGAAGGATATAATAGGCAGTTAGGTCACAATAATGTCTGAGTCAGACAGCGTGACGCACTGTGGCTGGCAACCTAAGTTCCTCAAATATGCTAAGATAAACCTCGGAAAATGTGATATTTTTCCAATTAATTACGCAATTAATCGGCCACCATAAATGATTAATAAATTATCATAGTTCTAAAACACGTCAGCACTTTCATGAGCAGGACCGGAGTTGGAAAATTGGCAAGACGTTATCGAAATAGTTATTACAGGCTCCTTCATAAATCAAAGTTCAAGTGGCCAACAGGTGGCTAATCAAAGACGTTGTCGTTGTAAATGCATTTGCAGTGTGAGAACATCTAAAAGGTAAGTACATAATGAGAAAAAAGCACCATAATTACAAGAAAAAAACAATAAAATCCACTTGCACAGCCCCCTCTAAGGCAAAACCCACAAAAATTGAGTCATAAAAACAGCAAAAAATAAGTCTTTTAGAACTAAATTCCTAGATTTAAACAATCAAACCCAGTGAGGACTGGGATTTCAATGGAACCCAAAACCAAAAGAAAGCCAGAAAATGTATCACTTTCAAACGGCAGATACTTTATAAGATCAATAATAACATATAAAGGATAAATACAGAATAAGAACAGATTACTATAATTAAGAGAAAAAACTAAGAAATCCACTAGCAATGCCCCTTTAAGGCAAAACTCACAAACATTGAGTCACAAAAACAACAAAAAAAGATATTCTTTTAGAACTAAATTCAAACAAACAAATCCAACTATGAGGACTACAACTCCAATGAAATCCAGACACCAAAAGAAAGCCAGAAAAAGATATCACTTTCAACATGGAATTCTAGAATCAAACCCATCTATGCATATTACTCTATAAATAAGCCAGCTTCTTCTGATCAGAATCAAATCAAATCACCAAAAGTTACGAACTTTCACAAACAAACAGAGTGGGAACAAGATTTCAAAACCAAAACACATCAAATGAGGTCAAATTACAAGATTAGAAAAAACCCAGAAACCAAAAACATACAAAAAGTACAAAATTACGAACCCGAAGAGTCCTGGCAGCTTCAGAAGCAACTGTAGAAGGGTTTCCATGGTGAGAAGAAGATGAAGAAGAGAGACAATCAGCGACAGCCCGTCGAAGTGGCTCAGGTGGTTTCTTAAAAGACGAAGATCTCAACCTCTGAGAAACCGCACCGAACTGCAATCTCGCACTTCCAGGGCTCCGAGATGGACTGAAGCTCCTGTCCATTTCTTTCTCTCTCCAAAACTATCTCTCACTTTCTCTCTCTAAAACCTAAAAAATGAATCTCAGAAGCTCTCTCACTCTCCACATTTGAACAAATTGAAGAACCAACTGCTTAATTTCAGAAAAACAAAAGAGAGACAGAGATTTGGAATTTCTCAATTTTTGGGTGCTTTTATTTTTATTTTTTTTTCTCTTTTGTTTGTTATGTAATACATCTTCTTAGCTGTTTATATATATAGCGTAGTTTTATGCGACACTAGCTGGCATTGCTATGAATTCGTCATTTTCAAAGGGTTAGGGCTAATTTGGTCACTCAAAAGTTTCATTATCAAAATAGAAAAGAGGATGATAGACAGATAGACTGATAGAGTGGAGCATCCCAGGTTGAAATTGGGGTTGAGTAAAAGGTGAAAAGACTAGAATAACCTCAAATCATGTAGGAAAACTATAAGATGTATATCTTTAAAATTTTAATTTTTAGAACCCTACTCGTACATAAAAATGTCTGTCCCAAGTCAATGCATATCTACGGCCTAAAGTGAATTTGTAGTGTCCACTTGAATTGTAAGATCCACGTAAAATCTACAAAATTGGTGGATTTCATCGGTCTGTCTAAGACTGACTGAAACTCTTTCTGTCAATCNGTCCACTTGAATTGTAAGATCCACGTAAAATCTACAAAATTGGTGGATTTCATCGGTCTGTCTAAGACTGACTGAAACTCTTTCTGTCAATCTAAAAGCGCTCTTTAAGTTTACAACTATAACTTTTTTTCATTTTTAGCAAGTCTAATTGTACTAAAAAAACTTGCTAAATTTTAAATTAATAGGCTCTCAAAACTCGTCGCTTATTTACGACGAGTATTTCTTGTACTTGAGTTGTTCGTTTCAAAATACTTTGTTCTATTTTCATGACCCTACCTAGTCCATGTCCCAAATTTATGTCGTTTCAAAATTTCTATCCTAAATCAATGCATATCCACCCCTGAAGTGAATTTGTAGGGTCCACTTGAATTGTAAGATCCACGTAAAATCTACAAAATTGGTGGATTTCATCGGTCTGTCTAAGACTGACTGAAACTCTTTCTGTCAATATAAAAGCGTTCTTTAAGTTTACAACTATAACTTTTTTTCATTTTTGGCAAGTCTAATTGTACTAAAAAAAACTTGCGAAATTTCAAATCAATAGGCTCTCAAAACTCGTCGCTTATTTACGACGAGTATTTCTTGTACTTGAGTTGTTCGTTTCAAAATACTCTGTTCTATTTTCATGACCCTACCTAGTCCATGTCCCAAATTTATGTCGTTTCAAAATTTCTATCCTAAATCAATGCATATCCACCCCTGAAGTGAATTTGTAGGGTCCACTTGAATTGTAAGATCCACGTAAAAATACACAAAAATTATTGACTGAAACTCTTTCTATCTGTATAAAGGCGTTCTTTAAGATTACAACTAGAACTTTTTTTCATTTTTGGTAAATCTAATTCTACAAAAAAAAAAAAAAAAACTTACGGAATTTCAAATCAACAGGCTCTCAAAACTAATCGCTTATTTACGGCGAGTATTTCTTGTACTTGAGTTGTTCGTTTCAAAATATTACGTTATATTTTCATGACCATAACTAGTCATTGTCCTCGCTTGACTCAAGGTACATGCAATCCCTTTGACTCATACACGTCTTGGGGTTTTTCTTTTCTAGAGGTGGCCTCAATGAGACTCAAAGTCGATACCTCATATTTTCATGCTAAAGATCTTAAAGTTTAAAAACTGGAACCCAAGACATTGAAGGTGTAGTGAGACTTTATTGCTCTTGAGTGTATAGTCGATTAATTTTCATGTAGTTGCCTCCATGTATTAACTGCATGAACACCTGACGGCTAGGATCTCAAAAGTAATCAAGCCCAGGAATACTAGATGATACTACAAAATATATAAGAAATTTAGCAAGTACAACCAACCACCTAAACTTCCCTTTGCCCAAAATGCCTAAAGAACTTGTTGATTCCAGGAAGGGTTTTTTGTTTGAGTTCTTCAGGTTGCCCAAGAACTTTGTTAAAAAACATATTTTGTAAAGAAGGCAAATTGATTTGTCCAAAGATATTGATAAATCTTTGAATTAATAACCATCACATGAATAGATTAGGAGTGTTTGTAAATCTATCTTTGAAATTTAAAGAAGAGAGAAAGATGGATTTAGTACCATTTGAGAGAGATTCTAGGGAGAGATTTTTGGAAGAGAGAATATATACCAAACTACCAATGCATTGTACACATGAAATAATATTGGGTCCCAAAAAAGTAAGCATGCATGGTGATCCGAGAGCATTTACAATGGGACACATCCGCAACTAAAAAGGATCTCATTAACAATATACAAATGTTATAAATGGAGGGGGGACAGAGGCCACCAGGATGAGAAGAGACTCAAAATATCTGCATCACTGTACCACCAAAAGCATCCTAACCAGGACAGCACCCAAAGCCAAAGCCTCATCAATCATCTAAACAAAAGGGCTACTTGAATCTGAAGTAAGTTGTATCCTGAGCTTCCACCCTATATAAAAAACGCAGGGTCGAGATTCAAAATTGTCTCGAGCACTCCTGACCAACCTAACACCCCTTTTAGCCATTAAAATCAGCTGAGAAGTTGACTTCCCTAAGTATGTGAGAGAATGATATAGACATGTATTTTACTGTTCAGGTTCCTCCATCAAGCTAATAAAAAACCAAGGGATATTTTATACATGATGAAAACAAGAATAGCAGCAACTAAATCTAACACCACCCATGCTCTTCCCCACCCTTTTAGGGAAGAGCCATTCTAAATTCTAAGCCAATTATAATAGCTTGAACCTCAGCAATAAAGTTGGTGCAAAGACCCAATCCGACTAACAAAGCTCCAACTACATCCGAAAGGTGATCTCTCAGCACTATGCCAACCCCTGCAGCTCTAGGCCAATTATAATAGGTCGGGCTGCACCGTAGTCTTAAGAAACTCAGAATGCACAGTTCTTCATAAACCACTGTCATCTAAAATGAATAGTCCTTAATGTGACTGAGAACAAGGATCTTCAAAGTCTGAACATAGACACCATTTCCCCTCAAACACTGCTTTATTCCTCGTTTTCCAAATTTCCACCATACAACTGCTCACTGCCAGTGCCACTTCCCGCACATCTTTTATAGCACAGCTGCAAGACCCATACTTCTGCCAAGTACTTCTGAAATTCCAGCCTCAACAGAAATGTCATGAATCCACTCCCGATCAGCTTAGCAAACCTGCAATCCTGCAATAAATGATCAAGAGTTTCAGAGTCGGCACCTGCACTATGGATCTCTTGAAACCAAATGAAAAAACCTATTCTTTGCAGTTTATCATCATTGACAGCACAACCTCTAGCTAAATTCCAGGCTTGAGCAGCCATGCTAACACCATATATAGAGTAAGCCTTATGCTATTATATGTATCTGTTTTATACTTCTTTTTTTCCTCTTTATGCTTACCCCCGGTCAGGTGTTCTTGTAAATCTGACTTGCTTGCATGGAATAGGAGTCAAAATTTGCAATGAATTATCAATTCTTTCTTGCAAGAGGAAAATTCTTAGGGAATCAGAAACTTACATGCTTTGGTCATAGTATCATAATATACCTTAGCACTCTTGTACTTAGATTAATAATCTTGAACCTTCAGGAGTTATTGGTATTTAGTTTCTTAATTAGTGATATAGTACTACTGTACTAGGTAAGATAAACATTGATCTCTTCATAAAATTTGGATTCCCCAAGAAAACTATCTGCAAGCCAATCTGTAGGAGTAGGACCCTATAGTTAGGTCAGTGCTGTATACATGGATAAATATGATGCCTTTTCTTACTACTTATCTCATAGTAGATCAGTGCCATATGTTCGTTCTAACCGACCTTAAAATGCTGGAATTACGTGTTCACATAAAAGGGAATGTACAGTTGTTATTGGTCTTCATTTTATTTGCAAAAACACCTAATTTACTCTGCAATTGTTATTGCACCTTCTTTTGTTTTCAGTCGTAGCTACTAGCTAGTACTTGGGGTGTTTAAGAAGTAGAGTTATAGTACGTTTTAGTGCTGGGATTTTCATGCCCACTAGAAGGTGGAAACTCCATGTCCAAGAGGTAGAGTTGAATAAGTGAGTCAAAAATCAAATTTGCGCAAGAAAATATTCTGATCAAACCGAGTTTGGGTCAACCTAATCTGAAACTAACTGAGGCTAATGATTCAACCTGTAGCTAAAGTTGGCCAAGTATAAACTGGTCTATCTAGAAGCCAGGTACATTCAATATCTTTCATGATCTCTACTATTATCCTTTCACAGGATTTGTCACCTCGAGAAGTGGAAGCCACACCTGCATTTGCTTTTCGGCTGATGCCATAGGTTACGAATAAGGATGATTTGATTTATTGAGAAAAGTTTTAATATGTTAGAATTGTCTAAAATCTAAAGTTAAATATGACAAAATATGTAAAGTTTAAACCTTACTAGATATACATTCTAGTGGTTAATGAATTACTTAAGAACCTACTAAGAACATATGTATAAATTTACACCTTAAGCTAATTCTCCAGCGCTCGAAACATGAGAAACCAATGGAAGCCCCGGCCATGGATCCCTTTTTTTGCTCTTCTTAAGAAAGTAAAATTATGCTTCATGTACTTGGTATCACACTTTCAACAAATTAAAAATTGGGAATGGAATCTCACATATCTTAAAAAAAAAAAAAAACCAAATCAAATTGATGAGGATAAAATAAATGTTCACAAGATCAAGAAAATTAATGGTTCGACTTTTTCTACTACTATAAGAAACAATAAATTTGTATTTAGAAACCACCCTTCAAAAAAAAAAAAAAAACCCATGGCAAAACCTAACCTTAATTACTGGAGTATGTCAAAAAGTGATGTCCTTTGTTAAAGAATAATCTGTTCGGATTAATTCGCCAAGGGTTGAAGTTGCAGGGGTTGCACTTGCACCAGATTCCACAATATAATCTGAGTTATGTGGATCAGTTTTTATTGTAATATCAGCGGAGCAATTCGTGCACTTGAAGTAATACCTAAAAATTTTGAGACCCAGATAAGTCTCCCCAATGACATCTTCCTTTTTGCAACCGAACTTGGTTTTCTTACAGATGAAGTTCCCACAAGTATTGCAAAGGTGGGTTTCCTTTTCATATTTAGTTAGGATTCCTTTTTCCTTCTAGGATTGGGATACCTATTGGAGGCTATAAATATAAGAGTAGGGCATTAGCCTAAAGCATTCAGCAAACAACATTGAGAGTGTGAGATCTCTTGAAAGGGTTGTTAGTCTATGGGTAGAAAGAACAGTGTGAGAGCAATATTGTAGAAAGAAGCAATATTGTAGAGAGAGAAGTTTGAGAAGCAGGCTAGAGAGAAGCTTGTGAGAGTAGTTGAGTGTGTGGCTTGCTTTGTAATCCCTTTGATCTTAGTAAAAGAAGTTGTTCTTTGCCGTGACGTAGCCAAAGAGTGGTGAACCACGTAAATCGTTTGTATTTTCTTTTATCTCTTTTCTCTATTATTTTCATGTTAGTATTTGCTTGTCATTGTTTGTGGTGAAAATCCTAACAATTAGTATCAGAGCTTTTGGTTGATCAACAATGGCGGCTTTTGCTACGATTGGAGATGGGAATGTGGTAATAGAGAAATTTGATGGAAAAAATAATTTTTCTTTGTGGCAACTTCGGATGAAAGATGCCTTGGTTCAATAAGGTCTAGATGATGCGTTGCGTGGGAAAGAAAAGAAGCCAGTAAAGATAGATGATGAGAAGTGGGAGAATATCAATTCAAGAGCGGTAAGTACTATTCGTTCGGGATTGTCTGATGAAGTTGTGTATGATGTGATGGAGGAAACATCTGCAATAGAATTATGGAAGAAGTTGGAGGACCTTTACATGGCTAAAAGTCTCACCAATCGACTGATTTTGAAGCAACAGATGTATTCTTTCGTAAGAGAAGAGGGTGTAGATCTACACACCCATCTAGGTAAGTTCAAACGAGTTCTTTGTGATTTATCTAATGTTGGCATTAAGTTAGAGGATGAGGATAAAGCAGTTCTTTTGCTTGCGTCATTACAACGTACTCATAAGCACTTGATTAAGACTCTACTTTATGGTAGAGATACTATCACTTTAGTACAAGCAAAGAGTGTTATATTCTCCGATGAAAAGTTTGAAGAAGCGGAAGAAAAACATGATAAGTCACTAGGTCTGTTTGTTCAAGGAGGAAAGAAGAGTGGAAGTGGTACATGGAAGGGTGGAGCTTCAAAAGAGAGAAACTCAATCATGGAGTTGGAATGTTTCTACTGTGGAGTGAAAGGGCATATGATACGAGATTTTCCTGAGAAGAAAAAGAAAGAAGAGGAAAAGGCAACAGCTGTTGTAGCATTTGGAAAGTCAGATGATGAGGATTGTGGAGAGGTCCTGTCAATTATCGATAAAGAAACAAAAGCAAAAGAATGGATTCTTGATTCTGCTTGTTCCTATCATATATGTCCTCATAGAGAGTGGTTTACCTCCTACACACCTATAGTTGGTAAAGTCTTTATAGGTGACAATGCGATGTGTGATGTGGTAGGGATGGGAACAATCAAAATCAGGATCACAAATAGTTTGTTGAGGACATTGACTGGTGTGCATCATATTCCTAGTGTGAAAAGGAATGTAATATCCTTGGGTGCATTGGATTCGAAGGGTTGTCAAGTTGATGTGAAGTATGGGCTCATGAAAGTTAGAAGGAATTCTCGTATCATGTTCATGGCAAAGAGGGTTGATAATTTGTATGTCCTTTTAGGGAATAAAAATTTTGGTGGAGCATGTGGAGCAGTTGGTAGAGTCGTTGGAGCTAGTAGAGTTGATAGAGCAGGTGGAGCAATTGCAAGAGTTGCAAAGGAGTGGAGGCCAGTGATGAAGTCTACCAAAGTGGTAGGAAAGGAGATGTTGAAGAGAGAAGATGTGGCTCAAACATATGCTGTGTTTGAGATATGCAAGCTTGAAGATGATGATGATGCGATGGTTGATGATGATGTTAGTGTGATTCCCAAGATAGAGAGCAACTTGGGAGTTACTCAATGTGGATGATTGATGATGAAGTGCAAAGACAACAATAAGATGAAGATAAAGGAATCAAAGAAGATTGAAGATGAAGCTCCAAGTATTTTGCCAAAAGGTGACGACGATGAGCGTGAAGAGAAGAACGGGTACGTGAAGTAGAGTTTTTCCAAAAGGTGGAGATTTGTGAAGTTTTGGAAAAAATCAATCAAGATTTTAGAAACTTCCTTTCTCTTGTATTTGAGGGAACTTCTATTTTAGGTGGGTTTTAGAAACTTCCTTTCTATTATATTTGAGGGAACTTCTATTTTAGGTGGGTTTCCTTTTCATATTTAGTTAGGATTCCCTTTTCCTTCTAGGATTGGGATATCTATTGGAGGCTATAAATATAAGAGTAGGGCATTAGCCTAAAGCATTCAGAAAATAACAATGAGAGTGTGAGATCTCTTGAAAGGATTGTTAGTCTGTGGGTAGAAAGAAGAGTGTGAGAGCAATATTGTAGAGAAGCAATATTGTAGAGAGAGAAGTTTGAGAAGCGGGATAGAGAGAAGCTTGTGAGAGTAGTTGAGTGTGTGACTTGCTTTGTAATCCCTTTGATCTTAATAAAAGAAGTTGTTCTTTGCCGTGGACGTAGCCAAAGAGTGGTGAACCACGTAAATCGTTTGTATTTTCTTTTATCTCTTTTCTCTATTATTTTTATGTTACTATTTGCTTGTCATTTTTTGTAGTTAAAATCCTAACACAGACATCATGCAATTCCAAATGATAGCATTTCTATCAAAGCATTTCCATCAAACAAATTGTGGGCAGAAACCATATCTCCTGTTCTAGCATAAATATTAATAAGCATTTAGATAAGAATAAATCATCAACTATTCCGTTCTTAATGATTTGTATGTGGAATAATTCAGCGTCTTCTGATTTGGAAGAACCCTCATATCGTCTAATGAGATTCTCGTCAGTTTCAGAATTTAAGGAAGAGTCATGGACCGGATTTTCTGTTTGATTTAGCAAGGGCTTTTGGATTTGGGAACCAGATCAAAACTTCCTGTATTCGAATATGATTTCTGCAACTAAAACAGTGAAGAAGAATAAAAAAAAAGAAGAAGAAGAAAGTGACGTTTGAAAATGCTGATTAGGGTTTCTATGATCGATGGGTCAGATCACTGAACCAGTCGAGGTGCTGAAATTTTTAGGTTTTGAGATGTAAAGATTTAGTCAGTAAGCGGACGTAAGGATATCGCTAATCATAGTATGATAAGAACGAATGTTTCGTTCATGGTTTTCCCGCCTGTTTTTTGAACTTTCTCAAAGGAGCCGTCAGTTCATGTTCTATTTATAAGCACCTGGCATGTTTTAAGTTCTATTTGCAATATTATTAGTCTCCATTTATCGCACCCCATTTATCTCAACACGCACCCCATTTATCTCAACACGCACCCCATTTATAAGCACCTGGTACATGATTAGTTAGTAGCATTATTAAGTTGGTT
>MVGT01003660.1:17030-78831 GCA_002174775.1 Macleaya cordata | reverse complement strand
CGATGGCAAATTGACTCATAGTTCTAATACTATAGATGAACTCAAAGTTGTGGTATGCAAAGTTTTCTTTATCGTTTTATTCTTTCTAAGGAATTTATCAATATTTGTTTTCCCCTGAAAAAAATATTAATATTTGTTTAATTTTTATCTTTGTAATATTTATGTTTTTTTTAGATTTAATTGATTTTTTTTGTATTTCTCTTTTGTTGGATTGAATCTAATTCAATTCGAGAAACAAATCAAGAAGAGGTTGATACAAATTATATAATTCACATACGTAGAGATAATGTATTTTTGATGATTGATTTGTATACAATGTTTATTTCTGAATTGATATGTATAATATGAATATAATTTTAATGGTGCTACATGTATTTTTTATTCTTTATTAGTGTATGGAATATTATTAAGGTGTGGAATACGTGCAACGCACGTGCATGAGGCTTGTTCTTATTAAGTGGGTTCCATCGGAGGCCACCTAAAAAAAATCAGATTATTAATTTTTTCTTCTGATTCGACCTCCCCTACCCTTCCACTACCACCGTCCCACCAGCATCACCAAACCCCTCTCTCTAAACTCCTTCTGTTATGAACCTAATTAATCTACCATTAAACTAATTTAAATAAACTAAATAACTTCATTAATTCATTCCTCCTCCAAATAACAAACGACCCATGCCTTTTATAGGCTTATAATCCTCATCTAAAATAACTAAAATATTAGATAACTAAATACTTATCTTAACCAAGACTAATACTTATCTAACTAGGACTCTATGAGTCTATCTCTAATTGGGCATGTAACATTCTTCTTCTCCGAGATTGAGTTGCGGCAGGGAGCCGATTTGTATTCTGTTCGTTGTAAAAGGGTAGAAATTTTTTTTCTGAAAATCGGAATTAACAGAAAGTAACTATAAAAAGACTTTTAGAAAGGTCACTGTTACTGGGTTTCCAAGTTTTGGATGACCTCCAAAAGGAGTAAAAACGGTCCACTCCTTTTGACCCAAAAAATTGGTCAAAATTACTAAGGGGTGACCAATTTCTTTTCTTTTTTAATTTGCTTTCTCCTCGCCTACTTAGCAATTCTTTCTCTCTCTCTCTTTTTTCACGTCTCCAACCACACTCAAATCTTCCTCCCTAAAATCAGTTTGAGGAGAGGGATTTAAGGAAGAGAGAGAAATTACAGAATTTTGAGGTGAAAGAGAGGAGAAATTTGAGGAATAATGAGAGAAAGAGAGATGAAAAAAGGAGAAAAAAAATAAAACAATGGTCACCTCATATTAAAATGGAGAGTTTTCTTAGCTGCTAGGTAGCCAGCTAAACATGTTTCCATGTTTAGCAATACACATGCAAGCATCCATAGGGTGGTCTATCTACATGGAGGCTCTAGTGGTCTTCTGACTCCTCGACTCATTGAGTGACATACCCTTGCATGGGTAGATAGAAAGGATTTTAACCAATGGCTTCATGAACCGGGCACGACTTGTAGACAGCTCGCCCAACCCAACCCATGCACAAACCCTATATGAGCCTCCAAAATTGCGGCCTGGTTCATTTAAATCCAAACAAAATTGTTCCACATTTTCACAAAGAAACTAAAAATGCATAAACCACAGTTTCCTACTTTCCCTCAGAACCTTGCTTCTTCTAAAAGTAAATAAAATAGAGACAGCTACTTGTTCCTTCAAATGCGCCTTGAATCCAAAGGCCATAGACCACCCAGCACTCAATACCTACGGAGCCCGCGATCAAGCATACGACCTGATGGGCACTGGTAGTCGTGATGGCCCCGACCACCACAGTTACTGCAGATAACAATGGCTACACAATCACGACTGATGTGCCCTGGATGGTTGCAATTGCGGCAAATGATGTCGCGGAAAGGGCCGCCAACTATCTCCGACGCCAGGTTTGTCTTGGGGCACTGGCGAACTACGTGGCCTGAGACGTTGCATACATTGCAAACAGGGTCATTAGGGCACTCACGGGCCAGGTGCCCAGTCTTGCGGCAATTGTTGCATGCCTTCTCATTGGTGCAATCAGCAGCGAGGTGACCTGGCTTGAAGCAGTTGTTGCAGAGCCTTGCATCATGAAGGGATAGGCCTGAACCTGAGCACTCACGGGCTAGATGCCCCACCTTGTTGCACAAATGGCAGATGGGCTCATTGTTGCACTGGCTCGCAACATGCCCATGTTCTTTGCAGTTCCAGCACATAGTTTTAGCATTGCACTCCGATGCAATATGCCTAGCAGAAAAAGAAAAGAAGAGATTGAACAACAATACTTTCTGCCAAAAGAAGAGTGGTTAACCCTAGGAAATTTCCCGGCTCATTCTTTCTGTTTGTCGTTTCCAAATGACTGCTTTAGTTTATGATACAGAGGGTCACAAAAGGAAATATGCACCTGGAAACAGAAACAAAGCAGATGGCCCTCACAGAAGATCCAACAAATAACAAGATACCATTTTCTCTTTTGATTGGTGAGAGGTTCTTCAGTCATATTTAGATATAGATGCCTATTAGGTATGAATTTCCCCACCAATCAAACTTTAAAATCCCTTTGTACTTCTCTAAGATCTCATCACGGAAAAAAGTGTTTGGGAGTAGTCATTATCAAAAAAATGAAAGGTGCAACAGAGTTATGCTTGGAGTAATAAAAGCAGTTATATCATCTGAAGGCTAATGATCTATCATGAAAGGAAATAAAATTCAAAAGAGAAAGTCAGAGTTGATCACAGGGGGACAGCGTAAAAGGATGATTGTCCTTTACAACCAATCATAAGCTAATGAAAGAAAATTCTTACCCCGGAAGTCCACAATTGTTGCAAACGCCAACATTTGGACACTCTCTGGCATAATGCCCTGGCCGCTTGCAGTTCTTGCATAGATAATCTGGTCTGTGAAAATAAGGTAGGAAACAAAGTCAAAACCTCAAGGGGCCAATCTTTTGTAAGTGAAACATTCAAAGTGTAATCATGAAGACTGAGGACTGAAGACTGAAGAGAACCTGTAAGCTGTAACCAACTGAAAACAAAACAATCAGATCAAATAATCCTCAAAACTGAAGTACTCATTAAAGTCTTCGGCATCTGCCTGAAATTTTACCATATATCCTTTCCACTGATGATCCATCCATCAAAATGATTGGAAACTTAAAATCACTGAAACACGAATCATAATATTGGTGAAAAAGAAGCCTGATTTGTCTTATGTTAAGCAGCCAAAGAGCATTAGAGAAAAGTTGGATGTCCCCAATAAGTTGAGAGCAGAAAAGAAGAGATCCTCATAAGAGGTCCATCTTTAGGAACACAGGCCCCACCTTTAGGAAAAGTTTAAGCACTCTGTGGGTATGCCAATTGCCAACATCTATGCCAGAATATATATGCTGATGGACAATTACCAGGCTGGTAGACCCTGCCCTTCTTACGTGATGGGCCATAATTACCTACTGAATGCTAGTGCGATCTTGAACCTGTGTCTTATGCACCCTTAGTCGTTGCCGTGAGGATACGTCAACCATTTAAGTAACAAAAGAAGCCATGAAAAATGATTCAGGATGTGGGATGCCAGCAGAGTTTAAGGCATAACACTAACAGGTCAGTGTGTATGATCTCTGCCCACATTTCACTTTGACATCTTGACATACTTTCTTTAAGAAAACAGATTTATTAAAACTCTCCAATGTAGGTCAAGCATCTATTTCCTTTTTAGTTTTAAGTTCATCAGCAATGCAATCACGCTTTTGCAACAAGACCTGGTATCAGCACACTGGAGCATCACCTAAAAAGTTTTAATCGTTAACAAAATTGTACATGGTATTTTTGAAGAAATGAGGATATTGTTGCAGAACAGATTTGAATCACAAATTAATGAATCTGCAAAGTTACAAATCAACTCATTGACAAAGATGCAAATAAGAATGTGTCTTTTAGATAATGAGAAATTAAATATGTTATTTTATTATGATTATGATTATCAATATCAATACTTTCTTTTCAATTGAGAATATGAGATTATATGTAGAGAAGCATTTAGGTCAATCCGTAAAGAAAAGGGATAAACATTTCCAAATATGTGGATAGTTGGAGAATTTAGTGTATGGGCTAGAGATCTGGTGCTACCACCATGCTACACATTGGCAAGGGTATATGTTCATATTTTTAAAGCTCTAACCAAGAAAGATATGCACATTTGAGTCCACACATGGTGTGCACACAAAAGATACAAGCAACATTGCTTATTGTGAAAAGACCCAATCAGAAAGCAACTGAGAACTATTCTCAAGCAAACTCAGAAAGAATAACCCAGAATAATGAATCCCGCCATCAGAGTCAGGGGCACGAGCAACTGCCACAAATTAGTAGGTATACTACATGTTGTGTTCAGAAAATGGAGGAGTAAACATAAGATGAAAACAAGAAAATGAGTTTAGTACCAAAACTGGATAATTCAGGCACCTGAAACTACTACGATCCCTTCGGTATGGTGCATAACGATAAGATGCACGCTCCCTGCTATGGACCCGCCTGCCTCTTGGGGGAGGACTCCTGCTGCCACCAGAACTCATATTGGAAAAAGCTCCAAAAGAAATCTTCCAATTCCCAAAGACTTACAGATCAAAATACCACCACCGCCACTGGGAGTCACCAACCCACAACCACCAAAAGCTCCTCCTTCCTGCGACATTAACGCAAAACCAAAACCACCCCCCATAAGTCTCGGTCCATCTCCAGTCTCCAATAATCACACACTCACCACCATATAATCAATTTAAAATAGAATTCTCATCGAACAGAGTAAAATATGAGAGGACAATATAATCAAAGACATCAGATCCAAAGACATTGGTCTTATATCTCCCTCCACCAACCTCGAATAATACTAAGAATATTCAACTTCAATTATACCAGAAACAGAAAGACCCAACTCCAAGAACACCAGATATGGAAAGACAAGCATCAGCATCATCAACCAAAGTCCAAAAAAACCTTAATCCGCAAACCAACAACAAGAAACACAATCCTAACCTCCATTCTTACCTTAATTCTTCACTGCAAACACCAAATTTAAATCATTTAAAACGTCCTTGCATGAACTGTTGTTGGTTTCATTTCAGTTGCTTTTAGTCTTGTAATTTTTTAATTGTTATCCAAGGATTATGGCGTTGGTTCATCATTATCATTATCAGGTACCTTCACAAATAATCAACCAACAACAGTTCCTGGAATGAAACCCCACCACCACCAACAACAAAAACAACAACAACCACCAGAATAAAGGAAAAAAAAAAACCAAATCCCCAATAAAATCAACACCAAGGACTTTAATCTGAACCTCAATTCTGATGCAAGGCTTCTACCCAAACCACGAAATTCCAACAGTTTCAATTAACGCATCTAAATAACCTTCAAACCTTTTTGGCTCAGAATTGTATCAATTTATACAACCATCAACGAATCAAAATGCAACAATGATACAAAAATTCACGACAAAATTGATATCCAGATGAGATCAAAAGAAAAGAAAAAACAGAAAAAAAGATGGAAAAACCTAATTCACCAACCTGCGGATAGTTTTTTGATGGAGAAATACTCTCGAAGGCTTAAACGTTCCAGGAAAAAATCGACAAGGAACGGCTTCGGCACAAATGAAATGAACCTGGAGGAGAAGGAAAAAGAAAAACCCTAGGTAATGGAAGTTGGCCTTTATCTTTGTTAAACATGGATTTTGCTTTTTCAACACTAGGAGCGGTGTCGATTCTTGTACACCAAGCCCTTAGGGTACACTCGATTGACTGATTTTTGGTGAGGATGTCCTCCTCACCACATGAATCAATCCGCACAAAAAAAAAAAAGTTAATCCATTTTAAAAATTTTAACTCCATCAAAAGTTGATTGGAAGTTAAGTTGATTGAAAATATAAATGGTGGAGACTAAAATCAATTGTCGAGGAAATTACAAATTTTAAAAAAAAGTTAATTTTTTGTGAAGATGATACACATGGAGAACCAAAAGTCAGCCATTAGAGTGAACTTCAAAGGCTTGGTGTCCGACAATCGTCACTTTTGTAGTTAAAATAGCGAAGTCCCATTAAACAAATAGTGTAGTGTCACGAATTGACAAAAATAGCCCTAAATAAAGGGCAAATAGAGAAAATGGTGTGTTGCCAGAGTTTATGTTCGTTGATCTCCACTTGACGCGTGGCCAAACTCAAACTGAACCTTAAAACAAAGGTCAGTTTGAGGTTCAAATCTCCCCTGAAATCCCTGAACAATGCACATAACTCATCACATATGAATTGAGAAAATATAAATCACTAACTTGCAAGTACTAAAAAATTAAGAATGCCCAAATGCTCTTGATTGGAGATTTGTTAGTTGTTTTACTTTGAGCATCATTTCAACCGTAGATCACCCTTCCGAAAAAATCAAATTTTATGTATTTTTTGTTACGGCTTTGGTTTTTTTTTTAAGGATTTTTTACGTCTTTGTAAAAAATTAGTTGAAAATTAACAACAAATGGATGTCTTGACAACTTAAAATTTCAACCAATTTTTATCTCAAGTTCTAAACCACTTTTACCGATAAAAAAAGAAAAAGAAAAAAAGAGAAATTCAACCGACTTTTGATGCGGTTCAATGTTTAAAAACGTATTGATTTCTATGAAGATTAATAATCAACCATTGAATCATTTCTATGTGAGCTCTACAAGACAGGCTACAATGGTGGTGGTAATGCAGAAGGGTAGTGATAGCACCATAACCTCCTCATTATTGGTGATAGTTAATATGATGACAATGTTAATGAATCTTCTGCACCTTTACTGATCTAGTAACTATTAGGGTATAACGGATATTGCAGGAGAAAAAAGAAGACGAGTTTTACAAGTCTTTTCTGGACTCTGAAGAGAGAAGCTTCATTACAGTCGCTTCCAACAGACCAACAAAATACAGAAGAACGGATTAAAAAGATTTTTTGTGTTATCCAATAAACTGGCACATAAATTACATCTAAACTACCCATTCTAAGATAATTTCAGCATAAAAAGGAAGGTTGCTCCAACCTCAAATCAATACTGAGAAAAGCTTCTTCAATGAAAAATAAGAGCAAGGAGCTTTATATTTATGTGATAAAAGTGAGGTTCCTTTCAGCTCAAATTTTTCCAAGAACATGGTTTTCACCATGCTGAGGATTTCATAAAACAAAAAAAAGGATAAACAGAAGGTAAAGTTCCAAAATTCAAGAATGTAACCAACATTTAGACCTCATTGAAGGTGAATACACAGTTTGACATGAGTTTAGATCAATACAGGAGGAGATTCTAAACAGGAGGAAACATTCAATTGGGTGGCGGAGTGGCACACCGTCTGGGTAACTAGGGTTTAGATTCAGTTCACCAACCCATTAATGTTCTTCTCACCCTGTCTACAATCTGAGATCTGGCTCCACTGCTTTTCAGTGGAAATTCACAACTTTCATCCAAAAGGAACCTGTATACCTCCCACTGGCGGTCAGATGTTGAATGCCTCCAGATCTCAGCCTACAAAACAGACGGGCAAAAAGTGGTTTAGAAGTTCTCAGTTGAGAGGAATTAACCAGCCTTTTAAAAAAATAAAAATAAATAGGTATAGGATTCAAAATCTCTGATATATCCTTACCGAGAAGATGCAAATGCCAAGCAATTTTAGAGCAATGGTAACATCGTAGAAAACACGAGGTCTTCCCTTCCCAGAGGACTCTACCGGGTTAGCAACCAAGAGTTCCGTATCAGGGCCACGGTTGGTAATAATCACTCGCAGCGGATGAAGCATCTCCACCTTCAAACGAGAGCATAGAGCATTCTGCTTCTCAGAATCCTTTATCTTTCCCCCATCCTTTTGCAGGATGAATAGGTCAATATCACGGTAACCCTTGATACTTGATGAAAATCGACCATAAGATATCTACATAAGAAACAGCAACCAAATCCATATATCAGGAAATATGTAAGCTGGGGGAAAAGAAAAGGAACTTAGACCTGGGAGATAATCTGGGGTCTAGGAATATGGAATATTAGTCATCCAGTGTGCATAAGTAAATCAGGCATTACTTGGAGTATGGTAGTAACCAGAAAATTCTAACAAAATGGTGGTTATAAATCACGATGACAGGACTTCTAAGTATAAAGCTATGCTAGAGGGAACCTTCGGAGTGGTGTAGGTGTATCCTACACCCCCGTTGAGCCCCTGAACTGTTACCCAATTGATATACAATAGGTAAATTTTCTTACTGTACCCCCAAGAAGTACCTTGGTTCTGGCAATTACTATAAAAGGTGGACAGAGAACATAAACATTCTAGTACATCAGAGTGGTGTATCATATATTATAAGATATCTGTACAGTTTTAGCTTCGTTGAAAGACAGTTAAGAACCAGCTGATGTGAAAAGGCTGATACCTAATTCTACAAATGCACAATCAATCCAAGAGTAAATACCTGTAAGACACATTAAATGAAGAGTACTGGTACACTAAGCATGTACTTACACCACTGCTATAAGCACATGCTCGGTGACAAGGATTTTTTCACATACATCCCACTTGGTACATGTTTCTCTTTATAGAGATTTGTGTGAAAACATCTAGCGTTCATAACCTTGGTGCTGATGTGAGCAGTGCATGGGCATATTTTCTCTTAAATAAATAAAAAACTAAAACAGTTAAATGGGAGTCAACCTAGAGGAAGACCGATTACCTGAATATCGCAGTCCTTCAACGTTCTCATAATGTCATAAAGAAGGCCTTTTTGATCAACACATCGTATCTGAAACAACGTATGAGCTGGACTCATGGAATTGTCTATTTTGACACTGGCGTTTTTAAGTTTTGTCAAATCTGGACTAAGAGCCTGCGCATGAGTTTCCTTGTCTGATAGCTCACAACAAAATAACTCCTCAACCTCTGCAGGTGAAAGAGCAGAGGCACCATTTTGAAGAGCTTCATACTCCGGTCCTGCCAACTGAAGCTCACAACTGATACATGATTCTCCTAAAACAGCATCCAACCGTTCACATGTTTCATCCCGTCTCTTTTTTGTGTGTAACAGCTCCCTGCAGCAATTAAATAACAAAATTAGAAATGTATCTAGGTGAAATTCCAATCCAATTAACTAAGGAAGTGAACTTCTAATTAAAAAACAGAGGTAGTTTGATATGTTACATGACTATCATGCACAGAAATTTTCAGAAGATGGATAATAAACCATGACCCATATATTTAATACAGACTAGCACCTCCTCAATACACATAGCCAACGAACTTAGTGATCACAAGATTCACCACTGCTTAATCAGTGATCCACCCCTTGAACGAGCCACTCAAAAGTCTCTCAGGTGCACCGGGAAAAAAAAAACTAAAGGTCGGAAAAATGGTTTTACACTTTTACACCAAAGCGACCCAATCTGTCAACTTGTTTTGAGACTAAACTATTTGTTCAAAAATGATAATTTTACCCACTTGTGACACAGCACTGTTGACATAGAGACCCCTGAAAAATATAAGATGCAAGTGTAGTCTCATTGGTACAGTGTTTGAAGAATTAGCCACAGAAATGTGCACCAAGATGGCTTGAAGCAATGTGTCAGTGGGCATTAAGGCGCAAACATCGGGTGGTGGAGCAATTTACATGATGAAGCAGGATATATCAAATCTTCTACTTCATAAGAGCATTCAAAACTACGATAAAGGCTTACATGCTATCTGTGATAAAGAACAGGTCCATGACTCTGTCATCAGGGGTTGTCATCACTTTTACTCTCTGAATTGTAAGCTCGAGCTCGAAGAGGACATGTGTAACATCTACAGAAAACAGAAAACCATATCAGCACCACAGAAGTAGCAAAGAAAAACAAAGTAAAGACCTTTTGATTATTACCATGTAACAATCCTTTGCGATCAAGACAACAGAACTTCAAAAGGTAAACCAGTGATGTTGTGGATGGATTGGATTGTTGAATGTAGTAGAATGAAGCCAAACATGATGGGCATACTGAAAGAAGCCGCTCTTCCAAACTTGCCCATCTCTCACTAGTCATAGTAGAATCAGGAATAACCCATAACACTATATAGCACCATCTCCCATCAGTTGAAACATCTGTAACCAAAAAAATTACAAAAACATCCCAAGAATATAAGTCATAACATCCATAAATGGTTCTCTGTTTTCTTTCCATTCTTCAGAACATAATCTTAGAAACTTCAATTGCATAACAAATAAATGAAAAAAGGGGTCAGCAAAATTTATTAAAAAAAAAAAACAAAACAAAACCGACTCATAGCCCATAAAAGAGCTTTGGAAAACTACCACATAGCCAAAACGAAGAAAAAGAACGGAATTTTTTTAACAGGATTACTCAACCCTAAATTGAATAACAAACAGATTTGAATACAGAAAAATTCAACACATTCAACATATTAAAGAAAGATAAACTCAACCAAAAAAAAAAAAAACAATAACACAACTCCAAAGAAATTTTAAATAACGCGTCAGATCCGTGGTGAGAAACCCTAAACACCAAAAACAAAAACTAAACACAATCTTCAATGCTCCATTTTACCAGGAAAACTCAAACTCCTCCGAGAAAAATGTGCAATAGCAGAGTAGATTCATAAACGTCGATTAAAAACAATATGAAGGATAGGTAAACCGAAAATCTGAAACCTTGAGGAACCACAAACACAAGAAACCCTATAATTCAAGAAGAAGAAAAAAATATACAAGATAAAAGAGAGAATTAAAAAAAAAAATTGGCATTTGAAGAAACAGATAGAAAATGAGAAAATTGAGCAAGAGATTTAAGAAAACTGACCTCCTTTGGTAATATAGAGACCAAATTCGAGTATAATTCTGCAGAGATCACAACCAAGTCCGGTTTTGTCTGGACAATTAATGGTAATCACACAGGTTTCTCCTGGTTTCTTCCCTTTCTCGATTAACACCACATCATCATTCGGTAAACCCATTCTCAACAACAACAACAACAACAACAACAACAACAACTATGAAAACTCCGTCGTAAATGTCAGGTTCAATTCGCCGCACAATCGCCACTCATCCCCGGCGGGAAAAAAAGAAAAAACAGAAAACCTTGGCGCTACAATTTTTAGGTGAATCTGTTCTTCTCCACTAGTCTCTGAAAATTAAGAGAGAGAAAGAGAGATGTAGAGAGAGAAAGAGAGAACAGAAGGCAACATATAATAAACTGTGATGCATAGGTGGGGTACTTGGCTGCATTTTACTATCCGGGTGGGGCCTATGTGATGGAATCAGAATCATAGGGAGAATCTTTGATGCACAGTTAACGCATCAATAGTTTGATGAAGACTCTAAATAACTAAATATTTAGATCAGCTTGTTTGGTGTCCATACTCCTCCATACATCAGAATTTCGACTCAATAAGATATTTGACTTTTAGGTATCAAAAAAATTTCTACGAATGACTATTGACCGTTGGATTTGACAATTTCTGATTACCTTAGATCCAATGGATAGAAATTAGTAACAAATTAGGTTTTGATGTATAAATCTTTTACTCCGCTCGCCTCAATTATGTAAAGCGTTGACGGTAGTCTTAATGGTCATACTATTTGGCTGGTTGATGAGTTGGAGTCCCGCGTTTTTGGTGCATCCAAGTGTTCACCCACTTGTATGGTGGGTGAGGCAAAACCCACAACATCCAGCCATCCAAGTGTCAAAAGGGTTGACCGTGGGTCAACAAAATTGAAGTCGGCAATGTTACACACTGGGTGATCGTATGTATGATTCATATGAACTCAACTTCCAATTTTGCTTCTTTAGATGCGACAAGATCTCTGACGTCGCAGTATGAGGGTAAAGTAGCGTTGAATGATACAGTAGTAAATATGTCTAAAATACTGTGATGATTCTTCAGCTTTTGATTGGTTTGAAATGAGGGCCCACCACCTAGTACAACTAACCAAATGATTTTGGACCGTCAGATGCTCTGAAAGTGAAGGCGTTCTTAACATTTGATGATGGCCCATCAGATCTGGCGACAACGACGTCCTAACTCCAAACATCAAGTGTCATGGACAATATGGACTGTCAGATTAAGATGGGTGCTGATAACGACGTGGGTGACCGTTGGATGAGATGAAAGGTTCTTCTCATGACTCATGAGGGCCACATGTTACAGATTCACCTAACGACAATAGAAGCCTACGGTTGAGACTTGAGAGGTACCCCATTAAAAAAAAACCAGCCAAAGGACAAAATTTTGAGAAAGCTGAGTTAGACTAGACGTCACTACCTAGTCATGGCTGACTAGATCAGCAGAATTTACTAAAATGCGCCGGAGACAAACATGAGACTTGGAAAGAAATAGAAACAGGAATAGACCAAGAACCGAACCAGATAGACATTTCCCTAACATGAGAGGGCTACCTATTTAGGCATTTAGGACATCCTATTGCACACGGCGACACTTATGATGATCTGAGGGTTAATTTTTTGTGAATATAGAAATTTTCTAAATAGGGTCCAATAGTCCCACTCCCTTAACATATCACTGAGTAGTTCCAATCAAATGTAATTAGAAGAAGAAATTAAATTTAGGCCACAAAAAGAGATTTAGCAAAGGTTTTTAAGTTCAAAAAGTGTACTCGTTTATCACATGACCAAAACCAAAATATCAATTGCTAAAATGCGCCATGTATAAGTCAGTGGAATTCATTACGGAGACAAAAATGAACGAACATGCACAATCCAGGTAGGCTGGTGGTTAAAAGTACAGAAGACAAAAGTTCGGCCACCAACAAAATTAAATTAAACTTTATTAAAAAGAATCGGTGGAGTGGACTCGGTCGAGTTGATTAATTTTAGATTGAGATCTATTTTAGATGAGATTCTTCGGGACCCAAAACCTACATTACTTACTTTTTGTTTTTAGACCATCATTTTGTAATCAATAGTGTTTTTTGGACCCACCAACTTATAAAAATTGTGTCGATGCTTATGTGTGGCCTGGTCGATCTACAACCATGTGAGTTAGAAACTCTTTCAAAATATTTTTGGGAGGGGAAAGGAGGTGGGTTCCACCTTACTAAGCGTCGGACGCTAATTTTATAAAATCATCTATCTAAAAATTATTTATGTTTTATAATTAATCAATTGAATATGAGATTTTTTTTGTAATTAATATTCATTAATTTTGAAATTAGGACGACAAAAGTGTTAGTCCAACACGTGATATAGTTTATATGTGGGTGCTCTCTTTTCAAACGTCTATTTTATTGTTCTTTTTTTCTGTCACATAAAATATAAAAAATTTGAAAAATGTGAACCATTGATTAAAAAAGAGGTTCATATTGTAAGGTGAAGGAGAATATAAGAAGAATTTGAGTAAAAAGAAGAAGAATAAGAATGAAACAAAATAAGAAAATAGGGAGACCAAAAAGTCATTTTCTTCAACTTTGTTCATGTTATATTTTGTAGATTCCGGGATATTTGCTAAAGATCACACATATTTAAGATGGTTTGAAAAATTCAAAAGAAAAAGAAAAAATGCAATCACTTTCTTGATTAAACGTGCATTTTCAAAATTCAATGATGATCGTTCAATTGTTAAGATGGTATCAAAAGATTTAGCGATAACAATTTTACTAGAGTAAGAAAAAACTTAAGAAAAAAAATTGAGGATATTTGAGTATCCTCACTATTTGAGTAGACTGATCCAATAGTGCACTCAGGATAACCCTGCATGTAATTGGGTGAATCGAATGACATTTACAAATAAGACAACGAGAGAAAAAAGCAATCCTAAATAATAGCTAGACCTGGCAATTGGTCAAAGTTAAGATCGACCATAGGCGAGTTAGTGGGTCAAGATTATTAAACTCTAATCTTGACTAGTTTATGAAACGGATCATTTTCTTCAAATCTTAACTCTGGCTAATTAGACATTTTTTACATAAAGCAAGTACGTAATTGAAAGAATAATGGATCAAAATATTCTCTAATCTTAACTTATTTAATTAGCGGGTGGAATTAGAATAATATTTGACAGGTAGAATTAGAATAACATTTGATGGGTAGAATTAGCGTGTGAGTCGTGTTATGTTTTGCCACCTTTGGACTAAGCGAATGGAAAATATAAAATTTGAAGTCTAGAAAATTTGCTCATGTAACACTACCATCAGCCATTGAGTTATTTGAAATCAAAGTGAAGGGGGTATTTCTCATTCGTGCTAAAGTAAGAGGAGATGTTACTAAATAACCCTAAAATAATCAATTACGAAGCTTAATCATAGTCTTATCCGATAAAAGTATAATCAAACATAAATTTCCTTCGACCAATGATTAATCTCAATGAATAGATCCTTCTTAATAACCAGCCAAAATTGACGTCTAATATTATTAAGTCGCTGCCTGTCACAAAAAAGGAACAGAACCAATTGTTGGTTAAAATTCAATGATATTTATCCAAACATCACTTCAAAAAAAAGAAAAAGGGTTTTAGTATTATTGTTTGGTAATTAAGGACATTTTTTAATAAATTTGAATATAAACGTGGAAGTGGATAATTTTTTGTCGTCTCTCAATGTGGGATAACAAAGCTTGGCATTCCAAACAGGGTCCCACACATCCTAGTGCTGTCTATCAGCCTTCTAATTCAACCGCAAAAGTCATATCTCCGTTAAAAAGCTTACTTGGTTAGTAGAAAGTTGTTATCAGAGTTTTGTTAGAGCACATGATAAGTATTTATGGTTTATTTAGAAAGGGGATTTTAAGGTAGGGATTCAGTGGGGACAAGAGATTCATGTTTCTCTGGTCTATTTGGCTGCCAAGAATCCTTAGAAACTTGTTTCACAGGGAAACATATTTTCCAGCAAATCCCTGTTTTGGAGTCCCACCTCCCCATTTAGAATTTGCTGGAATTCCAAACTAAGGATTCGCTCTGTATTCACCCAACTCAATACAGATTACATCCCACGAAATTAAAACACCAAAAACAGAGATTTTCCTTGGATTTTAAATGGTAGCCAAATAAACTAAAGGATTCAAGCTTCTAAGGATTCATGAATCCATGGATTCTTTTATGGTTGCCAAACAAACCAAATAATTCATGTTTCTAGGGATTCATGTCTCCAAGGACTCATGTTTCCCTTGGAAAACATGAATTCTACATCTAAACACACTATAAATAAGTTTATTGTTTGTTTGGAAAGGGGATACTAAGGTAATGATTCAGTGGGGACTAGGGATTCATGTTTCTCTAGTCTGTTTAGTTGCCAAGAATTCCTGGAAACTTGTTTCCCAGGGAAACATATTTTTCAACAATTCCTTACTTTGGAGTCCCACCTCCCCCCTTAGAATTTGCTGAAATTCTAAACTAAAGATTCACTATGTATTCACCCAACTCAATGCAGATTACACCCAACAAAATTAAAACAATAAAATAGAGATTTTTATTGGATTTTAAATGGGAGCCAAACAAACCAAATGATTCAAATTTTCAAGGATTCATGAATCCATGGATTCTTTTACGGTTGCCAAACAAACCAAAGGATTCATATTTCTAGGGATTCATGTTTCCATGGAACCATGTTTCCTAAGGGAAACATGAATTCTACATCCAAACACACTATTATTTTAACTAAATTTTAATTTTTTTTAATTTTTTCTTCTTAGTGGTAGAAGTGCTTTTACTTCTCCAAAAAAACTCATTGAACTCCATTTACAATAAAATTTTAGTTTGGGTTATTTTATTGGACTAGAAAAAGGGTGATAAATCGACCCATAGGCCCTAAGCCCGAGTCATGCTGATCCGACTCAATCCTATATCAGCTCGACCAACTAGGCACTGGCTAGACCATGTTCAGAGCCCAAGTAGGGAGTTGGTATAGGGATAGAAAGATAAGCTGGCAGCCTGAGCCTGCCCAACTTGAGGGTTTGATTTGGGGTCTCGGATCAAGGCATTTTAGGTTTAGCCCATCCCGAAACATTGCCTCTAGCCCAAACAATCCGAGACCAATCACCCTCTTTATCCTTCTCCCATTTGATATTTGGGTACCCCCATTATCCATATATCTATTTGAATGAAAAAAATGAGAAAATCATAGACTTTTGTGTTTAGAACTAAGTAACCATAGAGAAATGCTAAAAGGTACGCATATTTTGGGGGATTTTTTTCCCCCAAACCCATCGTAAGGCTATTATCACCTCGTGATTTGAATCACATCCTCGAGTTCCGTCTTCCCCAAACTTCAAGACACGGATCACCGTCCACCTCAGGGAGGGATGTAAATCCCCCCAGAAATGCGTGCATTGTAGCACTACTCGTAACCATAATAGAAGATTCAAAACATCTAATTAAAAAATGTCTCAAGTTTCCGAGAGCTTCTGTAGTAGAACAGTAGGAGTGAGTAAAGGTCTAGAAGTGGATATCTACAGCTTATTGCAGAGACCCGAAGCTTATGACTCGAACTTATTAGGTTCATGCTGGTCATGGTTTAGGCCAGACCGCAAGCCGACCCAACCAATTCTGGGCCAGACTAATGCCTGACTTTATCAACCCCCAACCAGTTGCCACCTATAGCCTAGCCGTTGGTTGAGGCCCAGCTCGAGCCAGCTTAACTAACATAGGGACCTGACGAAGCCCGGCCCGTTACGATCCCTAGTCAAACACTTGATGTTGATATCAACGAACCAAGTATATACATACATCGACACAATATATACTCTTCCTGGCGAACCATAAACTCGCAATTTGCAAAGAATTGATCAGAGAAGAGAGAGAAAGAGAGAGTAGAGTAGAGAAGAAAGAGCGAAGAGTAGAGATGAGGCAGTTTGATCCATGGCCCGTGTTCTTCAGGCGAGAATGGAGGCGGAACTGGCCCTTTTTGGTCGGTTTCGCCATTACCGGCACCATCATCACTAAATTCTCCCTTGGACTCACCGGTAAATTAATCCTCTTCTCTATCTTTCTCTTTTTGTTTATTATTATTCTCCCATTCCTTCTTTCTGAGCTCTCCAACCTCATCTCTTTATTGTAATCATTTTGCAGAGGAGGATGCTAAGAACTCTCCCTTTGTGCAGAGGCACAAGAGGTACTTTTTTTTGTAATTTGCCCTAATTTTTTTTCTTCAAACCCTAGACATTAACACTGGTTTGCAATCATTTCCCATTTCCAATATCTATCTGATTAATTATATTTGTTCGCAATCCTTCTGGTTTCTCTGTTAAGATTATAATGTTTGAAAATTCCTGTTATGATTATCGATTTGGAATTAATTGATTTCCCTAGTTTGATGGTATCTGATGGACTAGTGTTGTTTAGAATGCGCTCTTTCATGATTCCCAATAGATTTCGCAAGTTTTGAGTGTATTTGATAGACTAGTGTTGTTTAGAGTGCGGTCTTTCATTATTATCGATTGGGATTTGGTAACTAATCGATTTCCCTAATTTGATGGTATTTGATAGATTAGTGTTTGGAATTCTCTCGATGATATATCTTTGTTTGTATCGTTTTTTCATTATCGCCATTGCACTTGAGTTTCTTCTGTTTACCAGGAAAAACAAGCCTGTCTGATCAGTGAAAATTGCTTTCTAAATTGCTAATGAAACGTGTATGTCTTTTTTTTGGCTGATATAGTTTGAAAGTTTTAGACCTGTTTTCCTATCAATCAGACCAGTTTTAAGATTTAAGTAGTACGAGGAGGCTTCATGCAGTTTCCCATTTACATCTCATACTGAATTATTGTCTGTGACATGTGTTTAATTACTTAAAGTTTCTATTGAATGCTTTGTAGGAGCTAGGGTGCGTGCTCAAACTCCTCAAATGAGTTACACTGATTTATCGCTCTTTGCTATCGAAGGACAATAGTTTGCTAACGACTACAGTGACATTTTTTTTTTTCCTGTAACTAGCTGTTCCACAAGCTTAATTACCTCAGTCATGTTAGAGTTTCGTTATATAGTAGCCTGGTGTTGTGTTTTGTGGTTCTATTTCAACCAATTTTTTTCTCACTCCGTAGTATAGTAGCTTCCTGTCACTGATTCTCAGTTACTACTTAAGAGGCCTTCTGGTTTTCTATCTTTCTGTCTAGTCACTAGTGTGTGTCTTAGTAAGCACTTTGCCTTCAAGCCAGGTGACATGCATCTCAGTTTTTGAAGTTCTTAGAATGGAGAGGCTAATTGGCAATTTGGTAGGATTAATAAGTCAAAGTATGGAGCTTCCTTTCCATATTGAAGTAAATCAGTTTTTCTTTACATCACATTAAATTTTTTGCCATTAATTGCTAGAGATACTTGCACATGTAATTGATGGGAAAAAGGAAAATATCTTTTCTTTAGCTTGTTAAAAAAAAAAAAATCTGTTCTTTACAATGTCTTACCCAAAATTTCTTCAGTACCCATTCATTCGTGTGATTATTAGCCGTATTTTGCTATAGCTTTTATCCCTGTGGGCACTTGGAAACAGTATGACCATGTTAGAGTACAAACCACCATGGTGTGCTCCTTTTAGCGTAGAGGCTAACTTGGGATGTTAAACATAAATGTGGCCCATGGGCAACACCTAGTACATGCATTAATGGGCAAACACCTGACATTTGTTTGTTACTAGTGTGGTATATATAGAAGAACTTGTGGATTTCTTGAAAAAACAGTTCTCATAAAAAGAAGAAAGAGAAGGAAAAGCAAAAAGAAAAGGGCATTCATGATTCAATGTTTTCTCTTTGCATAAAAGCTTATGAAGCATAGACAACTACTTGTTTAAATGTAGTTTTTTAATTGGAGATGCACTTAATCATATCTGTAAATAAAATTAAAAGTAAAGGTTGACCAATGCCTTGGATGCTCCAAATAATTGTTTGGAACTCTCTTTCACTTGGTATGTTTTTTTAGATGTAAGTTAACTGAGTTGAAAGCTTCATATTGCATCTTACATTTTGTTCTTAGGGTGTCGCTCATTTCTTGATTTATAGCATGTAAGGTTTTCGTGTTTGTAGTTATGATCGTTTAAGAGCTGTGAATTAGGGTGTGTAGGCAAATTCAGATCTTTTATTCTACTATTTTATTTGTGGTGTGTGACCTTTGGATTATGCTTCTTATCTTTGTGCAGGTAAACTTCTGGACGCCTGATGTAGTTTTGGTGGATTGGCGTTTCTTTTTCTTTCCCTTGGGGGAGAGCAGCGCCTGTTTTCTGTCATGTTCCCAAATAACAACTGAGATGATGATGCTTCACATACTCTTTTGAGTTTTTGAATTTCCTGTTAGTTGTGTTTTGAAAGTTGCAATAAGAGAATAGATTTTGATTTAGTGGTGGAAGTATGTTTTTCTCCCTTTTTTTTGCACGCATGCGCGCACACAGCATAGTAGGAAAAGAATGTAAAATGTTGTTCGACTGCAAAAGAAACATTGCTGTACACAAATGCATCTGGGCTGACCTCCCATTTCAGTGATCACACCCTTGTATTAGGTTCCTGAAAAACTCACTGTTTGAGTTAACAGAACTGAACTCTGTGTTGTCATCCAGCCGAGTATGGTCTAATTCAAAACTACTATATCATCAATGCTATTAAACAGACGAAGATTGTTTGTTGACAATAAAAGGCATGGATTTACATTTTTTTAGAAGAATCCTCTGTTTAAGTCGTATCAAATAGCATCTTGATCACCGAATAAATTATCAATCAACCTTGATTATTATCTAGATTGTTTATTTTGTAAGCTCATTGTAAATTCTACCAAATATTTGTTATTAAGGCTCTGCTTGGTACACCGTGAATATTTGCAAATGCGAAAATTTACGGTTCTTGTAGGTATTAATTAAAATTTTATAAATTAGAAATGAATAAATAAAAATCTTTAGATTGTTTGAAAGCCCATTGCGAATCCTACCAAATATTTGCTATTAAATGCCATCATCAATCACCTATAAACACATGATGAACCGTGAATTTTCGCATTTGCGAATATTCACGGTGTACCAAGCAGAGCCTAAATGCCATCATCAATTATCTACAAACGCATGATAAACCGTGAATTTTTGCATTTGCGAATATTCACGGTGTACGAAGCGGGGCCGCATCAAAGCTCTTGAAATCCCAATCCTTAATTTGAAACTCTCTTGACTGAAACTCGTCCAATCCGGTGTTAAAACAAGAAATGGAAGAACCTCGTGCTCTCCCTCTAATTCCCGCTCCTGCTCTAGAGGCATTGGTGGTCGCTGCTTCCATTTCTACTTCCCTGTCTGGTTACCTAGGGTTTTTCTATGAAGGATCAGTAGAAACGAGAAACCTCCTAACGTTGTTACACGGTAAACGTAAATTGAATTCAATAACGGTGGGGAGAAAAGTTTAGATTTTCACAAAATTTCAGCTCTTGAAGTGTATCTATGTAGGCCCCACAGGCCGGTGTTTAAAATAAAAACACCCGATCGAGTGTTTACGTAGCATTACCCGTTAGAGAGGTTTTGGGCGCACGTGCTTATATTGTTCCTGGTTGGCTTGAGAGATAAAATAAATCTTGATCTGAATAATGGGACCTAACCCTGGTTAATCACCCCTTCATTTCATTAAAAAAAAAAAAGAAGAAAAAATGGCAGGAAGAGCAGTCTTCTTCTTCTTCTTCTTCTTCTCCAAACAGAGTCTGGTTTTAGTCTCCCCGTCATTAACTTCAATGAAGAGCTTTAAATGCAAACATCTCCTAACAGACGTTCTCCGTTTTCGCCCAAACCTTCTTCCATCATCTTCTTCGTCGTGTTCTTCATCGATCTTAGCGTTGTTTTCTACTAGTAATCTTCAGAAGAGCAGCGGTGGAGGTGGAGGTGGAGGTGGAGAGGAACAACAACATCAAAAGGAACCACCACCTTTCGTTCTCACAACGCCGCTTTATTACGTAAATGCCCCTCCCCACATGGGCAGCGCTTATACCACCATCGCTGCTGATGCCATCGCTCGTTTTCAGGTTCGAATATTTTCTCTAGGTGTGAACACTGAACACCCACGTTTTTGTTTTTGTGGGAATACATTATTTTTTGCTTTTAAATCTCTATGCTAATTTAATTTTGCGGGTGTAAATATTACTGGAAATTTCATTATTTGAAATATTTTGTAGTAGATTAAGGGCCTGTTTGGATCTTAATATTTTCCCCTGCAGATTGTTTTTCCACAGTTGGAATGGTTGAACTGATTCCCAAGTTTTCGGGTTTTGTGGGAATTTATTATGTTTTGATTAAATTTCTTTACAGTAAATGTGTACTGGAACTATAGGAAGAAGTATCCAAACAATCTCCAGTTAATGTGAACGGAGAATATGTTTATTCGCTACGCATTCGAATTAATTTTATCGATTAATGTTTATGGGGATTGGATTTTTCTGCCTTTATTTGTTTATTTGATCAATCTCATAAATGATGGAACTGAATTATAAGCTTCTTGTATTTTATTTATTTTTTAAAGCTGCTTGAATTTTGGTCTTCGTTTTTTCAATTGTTCAAAAATGAGCAGACAAAAACCTCATTGTATTGTAAATTTTTTGGTAATCACGGCATGAACGATATAAATGCTACTCGTCATTATAATGTATATCTTATGCCAGAGGCTGTTGGGGAAGAAAGTTATATTTGTGACTGGTACGGACGAGCATGGGGAGAAAATTGCTACTGCTGCTATGGCCAATGGATCCGGTCCAAGGGAACACTGTGACAACGTTTCACAGGCTTACAAGATGCTTTGGAAAGACGTACGCTGTTTAACATTTGTCTTAGTAGTTAGTTGACAGTTAACTATTTCGAAGTTCCTCTCTTTGTTTTCCCTCCTTTTTTCTCAATGGGCGACTAGGAAATTGCTATATTTTCTTTCTTACATGCTATTTGCAGCTGGACATAACTTATGATAAGTTCATTCGAACAACTGATCCAGATCATGAAGCCCTTGTGAAGGAATTTTACTCCAGAGTTCTTGCTAAAGGTGACATCTACCGCGCTGATTATGAGGGTCTTTATTGCGTCAACTGTGAGGAGTATAAGGTGATAATACCCTTTCATTCATTTTGGGTGTGATTGATCGATCTCTTTTAACATATGTATTCTACTTAAAATCATCAGGATGATAAGGAATTACTTGAGAACAACTGTTGCCCTATGCACCTAAAGCCTTGTGTGTTCAGAAAGGAGGACAACTACTTCTTTGCCTTGTCGAAGTATCAAAAGTTATTGGAAGATGTTTTGTCACAAAATCCAGATTTTGTGCAGCCTTCTTTCCGTTTGAATGAGGTGAGATTGTAAAAGGGTATTCTTTTGTTTCTACAAAGACTAGGAAGAGATGGCAGAGGCAGCTAATCGATTGAAATAACATAACTAAGAGCTACCTTAGATTTCCTCTTCCACAAATTGCAATAAGTTTGAAGAATAATATTAATATTTCTGTTGTGATTTCTTTGATTATGCTATTTTTTGTTTTTTTTTTCTCTGTTTCTGCTTTAGTCAATTTAACCTCTAAGAACATCATTAAGATAATTCACTAGAAACTAGCTTTTTCTACAAAAGAATTTCTAATTTATGCAGACACTTGTGTAGGTGCAAAGTTGGATAAAGAGTGGGCTGAGAGACTTCTCAATTTCCCGGGCTTCTGTGGATTGGGGTATTCCTTTGCCCGATGACAACAACCAAACTATATATGTTTGGTTTGATGCTTTACTGGGGTAACGTCTCACCTTCAGCTTTCCTTCAAACCATTTATTTTTCTATTTGTGAACACCCTCACTCCCACAATCAAATTGGTGTGTTATATTGCTGTTTCCTCATTGAGGGTGTGGGTGTGGTTCTGCATGGTTTGCTCTCATCACATTTAATTATCTATATCTTCTAAACAGAAAATTCTGGAATCAAGCTTTTCAGTTCAATTATCATTAGGGAACCTAACGATTATTGTAAAAAAAAGAAGTATTATTTTGTAACCCTCCCCATACTTGTTCATTAAGCTTGTGATGGAGATGGATTAGTGTGGTCTCATTAGTTTCATTTTCTTTTTCTCCTATATTACATAGTTATATATCAGCACTGTCACTGGAGAAGGAGCAACCCACTTTAAAAACTGCAGTTTCCTCAGGTTGGCCTGCTTCATTGCACTTAATAGGCAAGGTATGGTACTTTTTCCGTTTTCACCTTTTTCCTCATTCCTAGACCTTTAAAGTAACGCTTTTATAATGTTTTGAGTTTCTTTATTTCTGGTTGTTGCAGGATATCTTACGGTTCCATGCAGTTTATTGGCCAGCTATGTTGATGTCTGCTGGACTAAGCCTTCCTAAGATGGTCTTTGGCCATGGATTCCTGACAAAGGTATTTAACCCCATAAAATATTTTTGATGGCGTCTTTTCTTGGTCTGCAAGTAGGCCAATGCAGCAGTTAACCATCTTTGTGCAGTTCATTGGGAAGAAATGTTAATTGCCATTCCTAAATTTATGTGCTAGTGTATGGATCCTTCCAATAAGGTAGCAAATTTGTTTGACAACTGATCTACCAAGGTCACTAGGACAAACAAGCACAATGAAATTGAGACTGCTCTGTTTCCTTGGGTCCTTATCCAGCTAAAGAAATGAACTGATTTTTCAGAAAGGAGAGACCTCTTGACTTGAATGTTGGAAGAATGTCGACACCATCTTGACTTCCATCTTTTATGGTATATCTATCAAGAATGTCTGGACAAATGAAGCTTGATCCTCAATAAAGCTCGAGTCCTGAACTGATAGGAACTCTAATCCTGGAAGCATTTGTTCAGATGCTTTGTGGACCTCACTTTTTTTCCCCCAGTGCATCACATTATCCATTTGATAATACCGATTGGTCTTCGCTCTACTTAATTGATGGCATTTTCAATATTGCAAGGTTTCTTGTAAAACTATCTCATATATTTACTTTCATTTCATGCAGCAATACTTTTTATTTTGAAAATTTTAGGATGGCATGAAGATGGGGAAGTCACTTGGTAATACATTAGAACCCAAGGATTTGGTGTACAGATTTGGATCTGATGCAGTAAGATATTTCTTCCTAAGGGAAATAGAATTTGGAAATGATGGAGACTACTCGGAGGACCGTTTCATTAATATTGTCAATGCACATCTTGCCAATACAATCGGTATTACCTATTATAAGCCTTCTTCATGCATATGTTGGATTAGGTTATTCTTTGCTTCCTTTAAAAAACTGCAGTACTTAAGGTACGCCTAGATCCCATTACACATTTTATCATCATGGCACAGTTTTAAATTGATATGCTCGGATAGGGGAAGTTCTAAAACTTTCATATCTTTTCATGCAGGGAATCTTCTTAACCGTACACTTGGACTTTTAAAGAAGAATTGTCGATCAACTCTGGCAGTTGATTCAACTATCGCAGCTGAAGGAAATAAATTCAAAAATAATGTAGAGAAATTGGTAAGAGTTACTGAGAACTTTTCGTTTCAAGCGCCATTGCTGACTGCTATGAGATTAATAGGCAGACCTATCGCAGGAAGTATTTGATACTGTTAAGATAACCCATGGAACCTTAAGTAAGAAAAACCTCCACAGTCCAATAAATCTCCTTTTACACATGGCAAAACTGAACTGCTACATCTGAAGGTTATTTGAAATTTTAACCTTTACCTGTTGACTGCAAATTTTTCCGTACCTTTCGTTTTTGTAGGTAGAGAAAGCAAAGGGTCATTATGAGAAACTTTCATTATCCTCAGCTTGTGAGGCTGTGCTTGAGATTGCTAATGCGGGGAACTTGTATATGGATGTGCGTGCACCCTGGTCTCTTTTTAAGCAAGGAGGTGCAGCTTCAGAAGCTGCTGCTAAGGTATTGTTTTAGGTACCTTATGTTTAAAATGCAAGGAAGAAAAAAGATCCATGTAATGAAAGAATTGGCTGTTGACTAGAAGAATTAATCCTTGATAAAAATAAAAAAAAATTTCTCCTAGAAAGCAAGAGTTTTTACTTTCCATCTGTCCCAATAAGACTCCCAACTGAACTTGGTGAAATTGACAAAATGGGTAGCCAGTGATAGAATTTTGCTGTTTTGGGCAGGATCTCGTTGTTATATTGGAAGCAATGAGGATTGTTTCGATTGCTTTGTCTCCAGTTGCACCTAATTTATGTCTCAGGATATACTCACAGCTTGGCTATTCAAAGGATCAGTTCGACGCTATCACTTGGGTTCTCTCTCTCTCTCTCTCTCTCTCTCTCTCTCTCTCTCTCTCTCTCTCTCATGTTCAAATTTGAATAATCAATTTGCTTACTTAGGTTGTTTTACTTCACTTTTTCTTTTTCGGTAGAGCGAGACCAGATGGGGTGGGCTAAAGGCTGGTCAGGTAATGGCGCAACCTACCCCTATCTTTGCAAGGATTGAAAACAGAATAGAAGGAGAAGCTGGAGATCAAGGAGCTAAGAAAGATAAAGAAATACCCCATACAGACTAAAGTGGTTGCAGAAGCTAAAATTACCTGATAGCAGAGTTAATACTGTTTAACCGGACCCTTATTGCTTGAGTTGAATAGGCGTACTGAGTTTTCTGTGATATTCTTCAGATAGTTAATAGAGTTGTATCTAAATTATTTGAATTCAGTTTGTTTTTTTGGCTTTTTATCTTAAAGGGTGTAGTGAACTGAGGATTCAAAATGGATGGGGGATGGCTTGATTAAATGGGCTTTGAGCCCAGAATCCCCACATTCAATTTACAAAAAGGGTGGTTCTCTTCTTATGACTTGGTATGTATCCACCCAACCCAAAAAACAATCTAACTCATTAAATATTACCGAATTAGCTCTATTTTTATTTTTTTGATTTTAATAAATTTTTTTTTTTTTTTGATTTTTTTTAAACATCTAACTTATACATTACTACAACCAATATCTTATTTAATACCCAACCTCAAGTCCATTTTAAAACTAAAACACAAAAAAAAACTTACGGTTTTGAATTAAAAACTCTAAAAAGCCATACTTTCAAAATTCTAACCTTTAGTACACAATATAAGAAGGTTGGAGCCTCGCTATGTAACTTTATGACTTATTACCTCCTATATTTTGACTTGTGATAAGATAAAATGTGAATATTTGTAGTTGGAAATATAAATTTTTGATTGATTATGTGTTTTTGTAATTAAGTTACTTATATATATTTTATTAATTGAATAAATATGCTAGCCGTGTCCGTGTCCTAAGTTTTGAGATTTTGTCGTGCCGCTGTGTCCGTGACGTGTCGTGTCATGTACCGTGTCCGTGTTTCATAGCCTCCACTCCACCGTCGGCCACCTGTAAATCAGATTTTCTTTTTAGAGAGGAGAGAACGAGAAAGAACAGTGAAAGAAAGAGGGGGAGAAAAGAGGAGAGAAAATTTCGACCGTGGTCAAATTAAACTATTTTCAATAATATTTATCTTTTCATAAAAATAAATAAATAAATAAGAAAAAGAAAAAAGACAAGCGTTTTTTGACCTGTGTTAACTTGAATGTTACCAACCCAACATTCACAATTGAGATCAGAATGACAGAAAATGCAGACCAGACCAGCAAGTTACTACAGATTTTCCGTTGCATTAAACAGTCTTAACCCAAGTCCAGTCAGAAGCACAAGTAACTGATTGAAATTTCAAAGATCTTATTTCATTCATTTCAACAACAAAAAAAGAACAGGGGGCTGCAACAGGGAGCAAAAGAGTAACCTCTTGGACCAGGAAGTAAAAGCCTCTTCTCTTCTTCTTTACATGTATAAGTAAATACCAGAGGTCAATCTTTCATATCAAAAGGAGAAAATTATCAAATGTTCCCAATATCCCTATCGAACTAACTAATAAAGACACTCACTTATCCACTATTTATTTCTGGTGATAATTATATGAAAAAGGAAAAAAGAAACACACTGAGGGCATATAATGCCCAGAAAATTTACTATATTTCTCTGTAATCATAATCAATTCTTTTTGGGAACTCCGAGCCTCTGACGGAAATCCTCCTCCATCAAGGGCAGTCCTTCGCGCAAGCTGACCTTAGGTTCCCATCCTAGCAACTCCTTAGCTTTTGTGATGTCTGGCTTCCTCTGGCGTGGATCGTCTGGCGTGTTCTCTACGTTCTTGATCTTCACATCAGGATTAATTAGCTGCAAAGTAGGTTTCCATGTAGTTGAGTTATTATATCTTTACAATTAAATCCAAACCCCTAATCAAGCTACAATCTGAATTCTAGGTGTAAACAACCCCACTTCCAAGAAGAAACGACCTCCCTAAAGCTCTCATAGAACACAATCACAATACCATTTTTATTTATTTGATAGGTCTCAGGCTCTAAGTTTTAACGATGTGGCCAAAATTCATCAGATCTCAAAAATTTGAGTTAGGTCATAACTAACTTATAAATGGGTTTCCAGAAGCTCTTAATACAACATGAGCGAAGAAGAAATATCATATTCTGGCCCACAGAAAATGGGAAAGAATAAAGATAACTGACCTCCTTCACTGTCTCAGCAAGTTCCATCATTGTAAATTCACCTACAATTCAGAATAAACCAAACTTAGAAGCAAGTAACAAAGTAACCACCATACACCTAAAATCCAAAAACAACCACCAAAAGTCTATCAGTCAAGAAAACTAATAGTTTGTCAAACAACCTGGGTTCCCAATGTTAATTGGTCCAGTGTTATCTCCCTCCATGAGTCGAATAAGGCCATCAACCTTCAAGATTCAAAAAGAAAAAAAGAGAAGTTAAGAGACCAATGACTAGTCTAAACATCCACTCCAAAAACCCATGGCTCTGAACTTTTAAGACGGCAAATAGTGAACTCCTGCTTACCATGTCAGAAACATAACAGAAACTCCTGGTTTGAGTTCCTGGAGCTTGAACAGTCAAGGCTTCATCTCTGCTTGATCAGACAGGATAGACAATAACAACAGCATTTTATAATTAGCTCAAAAAAATAGAATTCAACTGATCCACACTTTCTTCTTGTTTGAGAATTTACTGCACATAGTCTAATGCACCTCACAGTTGACTATCAAAAGACTAAGGTTAATAATATAATCAGTGAGCCTCAAAAAAAAATTGGAAGTTACCGGAGTGCTTGAGCAATAAAATTGCTGACGACACGTCCATCGTCGATATTCATGCGAGGTCCATATGTATTGAAGATCCTAGCAATGCGTATTTCTGTTAAAAGACCCACCATATCAAGAGAAGTGAGAATTTATGTTGCAGCATATGGTACTCATACCACAGAAGTAACAAATATTTCATTTTTTAGATTACCTATGCCATGCTGCCTGTGATAATCAAACATCAAAGTCTCAGCTACACGCTTCCCCTCATCATAGCAACTCCTGACGCCTGCAATACATGTCACAACATTCATTGATTATGAGGAGCACTTTGTACATGCACCAAACAAATGTATCTGATCTAAACCACAATTTGGCTTAGTTAATTATGGCTTGTCTTATGTATTATGAAACAACATTTATAGAAATGTTTCCCATGTAATAAGTTCAGGACTGTAGATGATAGATACAATCGAAACGAAGCGACAATGACTAATAGATGAAATAGTAACAATGCTGAAAATTTTACAGGAAATATCAAGGTGTAAATCCACCTTGAAATCACCATTTTGTTTTAATGCGTAGGACGTGGTCCTCCAAATGCAAACCTTTAAAAGGCATCAACAGGCAAGTGTACGCACACACCACCACAATAATATCCAAAGGGTTAGAGGAGATAAACATAAGGCGAACATACCAATTGGGTTGACATTGCCCCAGTACTCTTCAGTTTGGGGATGCACAAGTGGATCTCCGTACACCTCTGAAGTTGATGTCAGCAAAATCCTGTTGAAGAACCCTCATATCATAAGTAAACAAGACACAACTTAGTGACAGAAATCAAAGTGGCCACAAGTGATCAACTCCTCTTACCTTGCTCCAACACGCTTGGCAAGTCCCAGCATATTCAATGTGCCAATAACATTTGTCTTTATTGTCTGTTAAAATATTATTATACACCAGTCAGACCACCTCTAAGCATCCAACATGTTCAGATTTGACAGGAAGGAAGAGACAGAGTTAAGGGTTGTTTGGAAATGGTTTCATTTTACCCAAAAAATATAATTCCAGTATCTAACATGTTCAGATTTGACAGTTATAGGAAAGATGTGACCAAGAACTGTCATGTCAAGTTGTCAACTATGAGCAAGGATAGGTAGTGCACCAAAAACTGTCATGTCATCTAAACAGCAAGTATCGACCGATAAAATTTGGATAATGAAGAGGGCAAGTATTTCATGTAAATGAGAAGAATATATGGATACACACCTTTACGGCATTGTATTTGTAGAAAATTGGCGAAGCAGGGCAAGCAAGATGGTATATCTGATCAACTTCAACTAGCAATGGTTCTGTGACATCTGCAAGAAGAGCAAATACAAATAAATAAATAATAAATTTTTAAAAAAAAATAGCAAACGAGAAGATACTCATTCATCTTGAGGAATCCCTCATAAAGCCAACACAGAGAGTTTAAAAAAATAAAAACTGAAGGAACAGGAAGCTGGGAGAAGATAATAGAACGTAGAAACAATCCACAAATGTGCAGATGGGAATAGATGACCAGTTTAAAGGGAACATAAACAACCAGGACAGTTCATAAAAGAAAAAGAATTCACAAATCCAAGGAGTAGAACTCCACTCAAGCTTTATTACACTCTAACTGCTCACTTTGTACAATGGAAACATAAGTTTATCTCAACCCTACCGTGCCACCACATAACTAGTTTGGCATGTTTGATTTTATGAGAAACCGGGAATAAAATTTGAAATTGTACATGTACATTCACTCCATTTCACAATATTAGCATGGAACAAAAGAATAGTTAAATGATATCAGATGAAAAACATCATATCCTCAACCATATAGTATGTTCATTTGTTTATAGCAAACCAAAGTAGAAGAGAAGGAAATACCATGACGAATAAGCTCAAATCTTGGATGACCAATCCATTTTTTCAGGTTATCCTTTGAACCAGTGAAGTAGTTATCAGCGACAATAACCTAAAGAAAAAATGAAAATAAAAATTATATATAACTATCATGGAATAAGATACCAAATTTCATAAGATGTCAGACACATTTTGACAGAAATACTGTCTTTTTCTCAAGTTAGTGTGATCACATGAATGTCTTCAATGTTGGACCAGAGCACCAAATTGTCAACATATGAGATCCAAGTTAGCAGTTAAGAAACAACGTAACTGATCATGAGAAGAGAGAGGATAAATACCTCATTTTTTTCATTAGCCATTAATCTATCCACAAGGTGAGAACCAATGAATCCAGCTCCACCAGTAACTAAAATTCGCATATTGGACTGTAACCAAGCACAGTATTAGATCAGGAAAACATATAACACAAATATAAAGAAACATGTTCTTTATCTAATAACGATGGGTAAATGGGTAATGAACAGTATAATAACAAGCAAAAAAACAATCATGGGTTAATACAGAGTATATTATAAAGGTGCTAGGGTTTCCATATGTAGGCCTTTATTTTTTTCCTTCATAACCCACTTCTAAAATCATGCTATCATTATTCAAGTGGTTAACTTTCTGTTTGATCCTGAATCATTCACTAATAACTCTTTTCGATAAAAACAAATATAGTAAAACACTAAAACCTCGCAAATTCAGATTTTTTAGGAACTCACACCAGATCTTTGACAAACAAAGCTTATGCAAATATTTACCTGAAAAAACTTGGAATTTCTCAAAGGAGAGGGTGTTGGAGGCTTGGGAACTGAATTATCTCCGTTGGAAGTCTCCTTCGCCATTGCTCAAATCTCTCTTCTCAAACCTAACCAAATCAAACTCTAAACAGTTAATAAAAGCTAACAATAAGATTAAAAGAAAAAAAAAATATATCGAAACTCGATTCAAATCCCAATTTTTTTTTTCCAAAGAAGTTTCTTCACAAACATCGATTAATGCAGACATCAAGGGATCGAATTCGAACCTGACAGTAAAAACACTATTTTGTTCTTCCACACACAAAAACTAAACTCCAAAACCCTAGATGAGTTAAACCCTAATTAAAATGTTCTAAGATCAGAACTTATATATAGACAATCAACAAGAAAAAAAAAGAAAAAAAAGAAAGAGAATCTCCTACCACCACCACCACCAACCGATATACCAACTGATGAGAATAAAAATAAAACTTGAAAATGAAGCAAAGTTACTGGTAATTGAAAGCAATTTGATAACGAAAACAAAAACAGAAACAGAGACCCACAATAATGGATGAATTTTTCAGATCTGAATCTCTAATTCTCAACAACTAAACAAACAAACAAACAGTTTTTTACCTTTAGAAAAGTTAAAAAAAAATTTGATTTTAGGGATTAGGGACTGGTAATGGAGGATTTTGTGGTGGGTCTGAAAAACAAGGGGACTGTTAAGTAGTGTATTTATAGATAGAGAATTAGAATT
Organism: Macleaya cordata; assembly: GCA_002174775.1. Lineage (NCBI taxonomy): Eukaryota > Viridiplantae > Streptophyta > Magnoliopsida > Ranunculales > Papaveraceae > Macleaya > Macleaya cordata. The sequence goes on along the minus strand of MVGT01003660.1, from coordinate 47,317 downwards.
AGAGAATAGTAAAAATTTAGATAAGAAGAATAATAATAATTAATAAATAAATTTAGACAGCTCCTTTTAGACGTCTGACGAAAATCACGCTTTGTATCTTTCTTTCTTGATTTGCTGTTGTTGTTTTGTAGCGAGATTTTACCTTTTTTACGTACCTTCTTCAAATTATTTTGTTTATAGGAGTGGGTCCCGCGCGTTCCAAAAGCTAATTTATATAAGGTTTCGTAAATTGCGGGACAACATTGACGGTGTGGATCTATGGTCTATCAAGTTCATATATACACCAAATGAGATGGATGATAGCATAGAGTCAGAGACGAGGGGAGGTTAGGAATTTTGGGGGTGATGATGTGGACTGACGGGTTAATGACACGTCATGCAGCCGTGGCTCATTAATCCAAAATATTTTTTTTTTCTTATTAAGGACTGTCATAGATATCTCCGATGCGAATGCGATGGAGCTGTTACCTTACCTAGTATTGCAAATTTTGTTACGTCATTGATTGTCTGTGTGGTCCGATTTATTAAGTTAGGGTCTTGTTAACGTGTGCCCTAAGGGCACACGATAAGGTTATTTTTGAAGGGTTTTATTTACAAGTTACAAGTCTTCAAATCTGCTGAATTTTTGTAAACATAATAATATCATTACTTATAAGATGCCCACAAAAAATTAATTTAATCAGAGATATTTAACCTTCCAAACAAATCACTTTAAATGTCAGCCGTTTATTCATACTATTAAAGTCTAAATTAAGTATTCGTGGCGCTAGAGGGTGCTAGAGGTCTCCGATTGAGCTGATTTTTTTAGATATGATCTAAATAGTATAAATAACATACATATAAAAAAATCAGGCCATTTGGACAACCTTTAGAAATTAAACAAAATACAAAACCAAAAAGCTTATCATGTGCCCTTAGGGCACAGGTTAACAAAATCCATTAAGTTATTATGTTTGACTTTTTTTTCTTTTTTTTTTAGTGATAACGTAAACATTAAATTTTCTTTACTTATCCAGTTTGCTGACATTAATACCTCCACACTAGAGGTATTAAGTTGAAGAAAAAAATAAAGTTTTTTTTTTTTTAAAAAAAAGTGCGTTTTGGAGAGCTAATTGTTCCACAAATTTTTCACTTATTGGCACTAATTTTGGATTTGAAACTAATAAAATGAAAATTTTGATCATCCTAAAGATTGTTTCAAACTATTTTAATTCTGATTGATCGATCACATGGTGTAGTGGTAATGTGAATTAACAAAATGGAACGTGGATTAACATAATCAAATTCCATATATTTTTATATTTTATTTTATTTTTAGAAAATTCCATATATTATAATACAAACATATGAATCATATGATGCACCTTCCATCATATGATATTCACCGACTCTGTTTTTTTTTTTTCATTGACTAAGAGAAATGACTAGAATGTAATTATGGAGATGCATTTGAATGCAATTGCCAATTCAGTTGGGACTTCACATTCGAATTCGATACTTCACTAAACCATTTATATGCTGTCTTTGTGTTCCTTTTTTCAATTTTACACTCCATTAAAATCAGTAAACACTCGAATATAATTTAAGAAGAGCTGATCTTTTATAAAGAAGATCTTTTTTTTTTTTGCTGACCGGGTATCAGGTACTCTTCGAGTACCCCCTAGTCCCCGGGGTAAGTGTGCCCCCACTCTCACACTACCGGGTAAGTGAGGAATAAATTCCTTTGGGTGGCCACCAAGAGGTCTCAAAACCTCAACCTCATGTAGCTCAATTTGAATTGTAATGGTTATATCCGTCCATTTCTTATTTATTTTCATGTCTAAATTCTTAAAACATATGACCCAATCACTTGAACGACTCTTTCTCTTTCTTTCTAGAACTAAAGATCCGTTTCGTTGGTTCCTCAAAAACATAATCAAATACAGAATGTATAAACCTTGATGACCTTCAAAGGTATACATGACTACATACCACCCTTACATACCAAACCCTTCTCTGTCAACCAAATTTTTACATCATAAACTAAAGTAGTAGAAGAAGAAGAAAGAAGATTTGTCTCAAAATCCTCTCTCCTTTAAAAGCAAATACAAGGAACAAAACCAAAACCCCTCAGAGGTCCAAGCAGATCCTCTTTAACATCATCATAATTGACTGGTGATTAGAGATGACTGGTGGGTGGTCTGCTAAAACCTTTTTGTGTAAGAAGGGATGCCACTTCTCGAGATGAAGCCATCCTCAGATGATTGTCTTCGAAGAATCCAAGTCAAATAACTCGAAGCAAAAACCGCCGATACTGCTCTGGATTGGATATGAGGCTGAGTATAGGGTTATGAAGAACCAAGCATGAACCTTGATTTTCATGGTGGCTCGTAAACTTTTTTGGGGTAACCCATTTAACAAATAATAAATTACATAACTGAGCAACAACAAAGGTGTGAAAACTAATAGAACCTTAAAACACATCAGGGTGAAAATGCCCAGGCATGGAACTACTTTCCTGCGCCCTCTGCAGATGGAGCTTCAATGTGTAATTGTTCAGCTGCATGAAAAATAACAATGAATTAGTCAAGTCCATGTCCATGACTGATCTCAGCTTCACATCAAAACCTATTTTGCTAAGGCCTACCAGAACATGAAACAAGGATTAAGAAACTAATAAACATGGCAAACCTGAAGAAACACGTAATTTTAACATTGCATTGTATAGTAATGTATTGCATAGTATAACAATGGATTGCAAATTAACTAATTACTGGCATGCACCATTGAGTTGCAGTGATTGAAAGAAAATCTTTCTATAGAAATTAATTAATTCGTAAAGCAGGAACCTCCAAGTAACCAGTCTTGTGAGAATAGAGGATTGATAAGCACCAAAACCAGATCCCTTTTCTCTCTTCCACTAATCTCCTCTTTCTCATCTCTCAATTATTACGAAAAAATGACGAGGGAGAGGGAGGGAGAGGGAGGGAGGAGAGACATCAAAATACAGTATCCCTTGAGGGTATTAAGAACAATGGAATACCAAAAGAAGATAAATTTTACTTGGGTAGCCATATTGGGTGGACATTAAGGAAAGAGTCCAAAAGATAATTTGGCTACCACTCCACCCCGTACATATGGAAGTTCCTATTCTATCCCATTTCCCCATCCAATATGGCTTCCCATACTGAAAATTTCTCCTATAAGAAAAGAAGGTTAACTGTGTTTCCATAACACCAATCAGACATGTCTGAGAGGAGCAACACCGAAACTGTAAATGCCAGAAGAAAAGTTAGAAATATAATTGCACATAACTAACACTAACAACAAAACTTGCTCACTTACCTCCAAAGTTTTGAGCTGTTCTTGGTATTGGGTTATCGCATGCTTCAACTGTTCCACTTCCCTCGCCTTACCCTCTTGCTCCAAAGTGCGTTCATGCTGTATGGCAACAGCTCTCTTCAGGATCTGATTGTCTCTTAGCATGCTCTGCAGGTGCTCTCTCAGAGAAGCAATCTCCTGATGTACCATGAGAAAGTATGCCAACAGCCAACCAAGGCAACAGTATCATAAGTAGGGGAATAACAAGAATTCGTATTGATCAAGGAAAAAGAAGAAAATAGAAATGCATATCCCCATCACAAAAAATCAATTTCAAACTTATGGTACCTCCTCTGATGCCCTTGAATGGGCAAGGACACTTTTTTCAAAAGCTTCCAAGATCCTTGAGGCACGACCTCTTGCATCATCAAGATCTGAAGCATTCATCATTTCTTGCACAAAAATATCTACCCATGAGGACCCATCCATGGGGTTTGTAGACTCCGGGGTTGAATCCTTGTCCTGTAAATCTTCAATCTTCTGCTCAGATACATGAATACTTTCTGCATTTGGCATATAAGGCCCAAAAAGTCACTAATGTGTAACAAGTGATTAAATGTTCCACTGATTGGAAACAAGCTACACTCAACAAAAACTACTGAAAAAGAAATTGTATGCATATCATGTATAGAAAACAACATTTCTCTGACCTGGAGCAGCAGGACTATTTGCCATCATCATGGAATCAGGGCTCTGTAGTTCAGCTTTTGCCGAAACATCCCCAAGGCACAGCGCATGAAGACTCTCAATGGCATCTTCAATCTTATGATTGTGAGTATTAAGAACACTTTCCACCAACTAAAACAGTAAAGATGGATGAAGCAATTAGAAGCTTACATTATAGAAACCAAACAGAGAAAGCTAAGTCGCTAACAAAGAGAATAATTTATTTAGAAGAATAAGCATAATTTAGAACTTAATAACTAAATCTTAATGGTGGTACTGGTATCTATGAATTGTTGATAAGTGTCTATTCTCTACACACTGATCAAAACCATTAGTCAAGCAAACCCCATTTTCATCAACACACAAAACTCCACGAATCTCCCTCTAATTAACAGATCAGGAAAACCGGGCACCCTTAACACAGAACCTATTGAATTTCTCATTATAGCTACAAGCTCAGGTTCAATGTGTAGTGAGCTACAATTAATCAACAGAAATTACGACATAAAATAATGAGAGGCAATGGTATTAGGGGTAATCACAAAAAGGGAAGGGATACACCAAAATTCAGAACCCCTATTGTATCTCTCGTGAAAGCATTCTCCATACTTCTCCCATGTAATTGTAACTCCATCAAATGGTATCAATTGAGCTTCAATTAATTGTGGGATGATTGACATCAGGAATCTAATAGAAATAAATCTACAAACAAATACTCCATTTAATTCTTCACTACCAAATTCTGGATAATCGCAACACAAAAGAAATTACAATTACGCGTTCTAACTTCTGAATTATAAGAATTTAAAACAGACTACAAATCCATCAATATTTCTAATTACGTGAAATGAATAACGATCTATGGAAAATTAAATACAACGATTCCAAAAAAAAAAATTGAGTACCTCTCGATCCATTGCAGGGAACATTCGGAGTAGGATCGAGACTTTATCCTCAGATCCGAACCCAAAATCGGATGAACGGATCGGTGAACCAAAGCTAGAACACCTGGATCTCTTAGCCGACGAGGACGGCGCCGAAGATCCGAAGATTTCTTCGAACCCTAGACGCTTCCCACAAACTCCTGCAGACATCGCCCTCAAACCCTATGTGGAAACCCTAGTTTTCCCACACCAAAAAACAAGGGTTTGATCGCAACACTCAGGAATACCCCTCGGAGGCTTTCTAGGGTTTGATCTAGACCGTAATTAAAAAAAAAAAAAAATCGATTTATTTGTTATGATGCTTCTCTTTTTAATTTTCTTGTTCTTCTTTGTTTGTTAAAAATGTATATTTCCAAAACCCTAGATGTTAAATGTTTAAAGAGAGAACTAGATGGTTCATGAGTAGTTCTAGAATCTGACTTTGCTTCCAAAAGAAACCTAGCTGACTGTATTGTATTTGTAGGGATGAGAATAATTTACTAGTCACGATTGCAGAGAAAGATGGATGCTCTTTTGCTTTTGTTTAGGTTCGCTGATTTGGTATTTCACGACCTACAGAAGTACAAAAATGCAACTTTCCTACTACATAAATCTGAACCGTCAAACTTAACTACCTATCTCTTGGCTGTAGGGCACAGATGGGCCATATCCGGGTATTATAGAGCGCAAGGAATTTTTTTTTTAACGAGGGACTAATGCCCAGTTACAACAATGCTTAGATACACCACAAGAGGCGTGTGTTAAGTTCATAAACTGCATTAAACACTATCTCAAACAGAGGTCGTCATCAACAGACAAACGCATCAGAGGGCACCACCAATGGATGCAAAGAAAGGCACCACCATAGGATGCAGAGAACGGCACCACCAACGAGCACAACAACATTTATTTAGAAATACCTACATATATATATATACATATTAAATTACATAGGTCTTACTTAATAGTTATACCACAGCCAGAGAGTTTCGAACCCAAGCAATGGCAGATCCAGGATTTTCCTTTAAGGCGGGCAAGCTAACATTGACTAAGTCAACGTTGACATGTACACATTATTAACTAAATAGACAAATTAAAAAAAATTAATTATTAATTCTAACAAAAGATTTGTATTTTGTACAATTGTACTTGATGAGGTTTTTACTTCTACGTTCTATATAATCATCTCACCTCTGAAGATATCAGAAATCTAAAAAAAGTCGCTTATTAACTACGCAAAAAAAATTTATACTTCTTGTCGACGAGTCTTTATTTTTTAAAATCATAGTCAAATTATCAGTCACACTATAAAAAATGAACAAGGATTTACTTGTATTGTTATTCTACCATCACCGTTACATCACTTGGTTACAACGACCAGTGGAGGCCACATGAACGAAGGATTACTTTTCGGTGAGGATAATCCACATTGTGAGGAGAACAACCTTACCAAAACTCATATTATTTGAAAACTTCTAACCTTATCATCTAATTATTGAAACAATGATAATTGGACCATTCATTTCATAGTTAAAAATTGCATCGACAGATGATAAGGTTACAAGTTTTAAAATTGGCTGACTTTCAATGAGAATGTTCTATATGGTGAATACTCACAAATAATCATCTTCATGTTGTTCCACATGGCATTGTAATGGCAATAGAGAATAACTATATAAGTAAATCTTCGCTCATCAAAAATATATCTATCATATGTGTAACAGAGCCGTTCAAACTTCAAATGTATATATATATATATANGATGATTATGAAAGTAAAACTAAAGAATAAAGCATTCTAATCATATTTGATGCCACACTATTTTTGAAAAATAAGGTACCGTGGTCCATATATATATATATATATATCACATTCATTAATTTAAAAAAAAGAGGGTGGCCAGCTGACCGCACTCTTCCTAACGTCGCCCCCTGAATCCAAGACCTCCAAGTTATAAGGAGGGATGCCAACCACCTGAGCGAGTGGTTGTTACTTGTTCGCAAGTACAAGGAATATTTTAGAGGAAATTAAGGAACCATAACTGAAAATTAGACCTGGCAACGGGCTAGGGTTAGGGTTGGCGGGTTTTCGAGCTAATAAGCCTCAACCCTAACCCTAGTAACCCTAACTATAATAACCCTAATTATATTAATCTTCTCTATTGTTTTAATTTTTATTAATTGTGTTTTAATTAAGATGGAGAAGAAATAAGTTTTAATTAAGAGAGAACAAATGAAATTAAAATGTAGCTTTAATGAAGACTTAAATAAAGTTTTACATAGAGAGAAAACGAGTGGAATCAAAATAATTTTAACAAAATCTTAATTAATATTTGCTTAGGAGGGTTGGCGGGTTGGCTCGCGGGTTATACAAACCAACCCTATTTTTTGGTGGGTTGAAAAATCCCAACCCTAGCTCGGCCCGTTTAATTGGAGGGTCGAGTTAGGGACGGGTTATTATGGTCGGGTTAGGACCGGGTTAGCGGGTTAGGGTTGATTTTGCCAGGTCTACTGAAAATGCATGATTATTCAATTCATTTTTCGTTCACTTATTTTTGGTTGTGCACCCCTACTATGTCTTGTGATTGAAATTTTTTAGATGTGGTTTACCATTAAGTTTGTCACATGTAATATGTTGGAGCCCTATCTTTGTTCGTGGTGGTGACATGTTTCGTTCGTGGTTGCGCAACGTCTCTCTTCATCTATAGTGACGACTTTTGTATGCTCCTGGATATTGGTAATATGTTTCTGCGCTTCTCACGTACCTATTAAAAAAAAAGTATAATCAACAAGAACCATTAACTGTTATTAATGCGATATGAAAATTAATTTTGCTCGTTATACTTATCTTTTGGTTGTCATACTTATGGTATGCCAATAAATGAATCAAGTGTGAATAATAAAAAAAACTAATTAACTAACAAGTTTTGCATGTTGTTGTTTTTTTTGTTTTCCTTATAAATTGATCCCAGTCTCTTATGCATCAAGTTGAGACTTGAGAGTGATCAAGTACGATTTAGCCATGGTAAAACGCACTGTCGTCTGTATTATATATAGTATTGCACGTAGTTAGAAATTCTATCATATCTTCCTTAAAAAGCAATTAAACTACTGTATTTTTTTTAAATAATAATAATAATTTTAGTTGATTTTAACAGTTTAAAATTTTAAAGGAAAAAGAATTAAGAATTGAGATATTGGATGAAATTGAAATTAAGTATCGCATTTTGGGGTAAAGATATCAACTTAATCCCTTTTTTGTGAGTTGAATTTCCTTACCTTCTTTTTATAGCATATCACTTTATCTAGTTGAACACAACTTTCATGGAGGAGGTGGCTTTCTTAATGTGCCTAAGTTTTTCTGATGAAATCTTGAGAAGTAGTCGGTGTGTTTTGTTGCTGATAATTTTTATTTGTGCAAATCTGCTCCGGGACTACACACCTCCTTCTACATATTGTTGCATGGTGGAAGTAATGTGATCTCATTTCAATCTTCTCCCGTGGTGTTATTTTACACTACATTAAAGTGTGCCCCACTAAACAACACGTATCAGTATCGAAGTGAAGTAAAGAACATTATTGTACCACTGCAAAAATATGCCACTAGTTGACTTCATACCTGTATGAATCCCACCCTAGAGTATGAGCCACTACCATAAAAATCTAGTTGAAGAGATGAAAATAGTTAATTGCCCCTATGAATTTTAATTAATTAAATATTAGACTTAAAGTTAATTGTAAAAATTAATAAACGATTTATAAATTACACAATTTTTTATTCAATAATATGTCTATCTAAGCATGCCTATCAATCATGACTCTATTTCTAATTAAATATCATATTATACAGTAGTATTTTATGAGTAAAATTTTTGTAACAAAATCAAATAATCAAATTGTGGAGGTGATGAATCAATCATTTCTCACTGTATGGCACGTATTTACTAGTAAAGTGATTAATTAGTTGAAAATGCTAGACTAACTACTGCTGAGAGTATCTTCAATATGGCTTTATTTTCTCTAAAGTAGAGAGCATTAGTAGAGGCAAATTTTTTTTTTGTACTTCCCCTTTTAGCTTTGTATAACACATAATAAATACAAAACGACTTAAAATATCATTTAATTTAATTTACCCCCCAGAATTAATGGCCATGTTAACTTACCCCCTTAAAGATATCGTAATTAACTTACCCCCTTGATTTCACAGTTTCCGTCACTTGCCCATCCGAAAGTGCACGTGCATTTCACACATTATTGTTTTTGACTAAAAAGCCTATCACATGATAAACACATGAACAAATAAAAGTCTTTTTTTGTAAAATACCTAAAGTGCCCTAATTCCACCAATCACCACCGTCTTTATCTTTCCCCAATTGAAGGTTCAGATGTTCAGCAATGGCAGAAAGAGAAATAAGCATATAAGAAGGGAGAGAGGGTTGCAGAGAGAGAGGGAGAGAGAGAGAAAGAGAGAGAGAGAGAGAGAGAGAGAGAGACAGAGGGTGTGTTTCTAATTACCTGAAATTGAAGGTTTGATTTGCAAAGAAATCAATCATCTACTCTCTCACTGGATCTGATGTAATCCCCTATTAACTTATATTTTCTTCCTCTTTGTTTTTTCTCTTTCAGTCCTCCATTGGGGGACCTTTTCTTTTCACTTTCACTGTCTCTCTTAAACTGCCCTAACCTTATAAAACCAGTAAAAAAAATCATTTCATGACTCCAAACTATTTTGATGGACTCACTGGTAGTTGTCGAATCATGAATCGCAATGGTACAAGTAGAAGTGATGATCAAAATCATATAAAGTAAGAAGACATGACTAAGTTCAATGTTGGATGAGGTATGCCATCTGTTTTATTATTAGCTAATTAATCAATTGATTAATTGGTATATGTTGAGTGAGAAAGTAAAAGAGAGAAACAAAGTTCCGTTAATGGCAGACCTTTTCTTTTCAAATTAAGCTGGTCGTCTTATTCATCGATTGCTTTAGGAATTAGAAGAAGAACAGTCGAACAAATGAGAATTTATTATGGCCTGCTTTTGTCTAAGATTGAGCTGCGCCATTTTCGTCTACATCGAAGACCTATCGAGGATTTAGGGTTAAGATTTAGGTCTGATAACTGGTGTTCAACTTGTTGGGTTTTAGAGAGAGAAAGTAATGAAAGATGAGAGAGTCATATCCTAGCTGTTGGATTATAGGTTTAGGTCTTGATAAGATAAGGTTAGATGAGAGGGGTTATTGAGGTTAGTTTGGTAAAAAATAACAACGTGCGAAACGCACATGCACTTTTGGACAGTCAAGTGACAGAAACCGTGAAGTCAATGGGGTAAACTAATTACGACATTTTTGAAGGGGTATGTTAACATGACCATTAATTTTAGGGGGGGTAAATTAAATTAACCCTTATTTAATTTATTGGAGCATGATATTTTTCACCTCGAACTAGCCAATATACCCAATTTGTTGAGCCTGTGGGAGATGCTCTAACAACAATTACTAGCCACGTGGGATCGTATGGTAGGTGATATGGCAGCTGATGTGCAAATATAGTATCATATTGCTAATGGGTGAAGATAGGCGTGATGAATAACAAAGAAAAACCGTTACAAATCTAGATAAGGGATACAAAACCTTCAATTTACAAACATGGTGCACAACCCTCCAAAATATTTCTGATTCGACTTAATATTCTAATTATTTATTAATAAAATATATTATTTTAAAGAAAATCAATTTTTCTATATATATATATTTTGGTAGGAAAAGACTAATGTCCAAGTTACAATATGACATAGATACATTGTAATCAGTGTATGAAAAGCACAGAAACTGCCATCAATATCGTTACCAAGACGAGTGTAGAGAAAGACACCACTAACGGGTGTAAGAAAGGCAACCATCACGGGCGCAGAGAAGGCCACCACTAACAGGTGCAAGAAAGGCTACCACCAACAATGGACGCAATTTATTTAGAAATATTTGCCTACATATATATAACACATTACGCCAAACTTAATAGTAATTCCACAACCAATAAGTCTTGAACCTAAGACTTCTCAAATTACAGGAGGGATGCAAACTAACCAAGCAAGCGGTTGTTTTGCAGTTTTCTATAGTGATTGCAAGTGCATGCCATTTGTATATGATTGTATAATAAAAGTGAGAAAATTTTAGTTTATTATTTGTGGCTGTAGTTTAGTGGTAAGAATTCTACGTTGTGGCCGTAGAGACCTGGGCTCGAATCCCAGCAGCCACAAGTTCTGTCAATTGACTGCAATGTTTTGCCCTTTTTACGATTTAAAAGGGTATTTCTGTCTATTGACTACAAAACCCTTGCTTCAATTTAACCATTTCCCATTTCGACAAAACTTCTCACCTCTCTCACTCCTCTTTCTCTCTCTAGAAACCAAAAACAAGATCAAGACTCAAGAGCAGAGGAGATCGAAAATTTTCTCCACACATTTTTCTGTCAAATTCAACCCAGGTTTGTTGAAACATTAATCACAGACATAGAGGAAGAGAAGAGAGTATCTGGCCGCAGAGTCCGTATTTCCCTCAGGTTCTTTTTCTGCTCATCATCATCATCATCATCATCATCATCATCATCATCTTCTTCTTTTTATTGATCCTGAAAAATTGTTCGTTTTTATTTTTTTTCTTATGGGTATTATGGATTATTGGTGGTTTGTTGTAGATTTTGTCGGATCTAATGGTAATCAGTGTGTAATCTGAATTATTTTGGTGAATGAATGATGAGTTTCATATGTTGAGATGATGAGAATTTTGTTTGTTCTTTCGATTTTGATTTGGTTATATTTGTGCAATTTTGAATTTCAATTGGAGAAACTGACGAAGGATCTGAACTCTAGCAGTGTCGTTTATTTTTTTATCATGTTAGGATTTGAGAAAGTTCGAATTGCACAAAATTATGAATTCTAGTTCTAGATCTGGTTACTGAATAACACCTAAACTGTGCATTTCTAGATCACGCAAAAGACCGACCGTCCACAGATGGACAACACTCTTGATTGGCCTCTAGACAATTGGCTTAGTCTTTACGAATTTTTGAAAAGTGAGACTGTTAAAGTTCAGCTATGATATCCGAACTTATCAACTTGGGTTCTACCCTAGATAGTGCCATAGTGGTAAACAAGGCAAGAAAGACATGCATTTTATGTGTAGCTGAATGCTGGGTTTAATGTTGACACAATGTATAGATGCTGATGTGTCTCAATTTGTGGGCTTGCCATTTATGCAGACTATGCAATCATGTAGATAAAGCACTACAGCATCTGTGGTGGTCTGGATTGTTACTCCAGAGCTATTGTACCTTTTTTTTTGTTCAAGTTGATCTTAAACCAATATATATTCGTTACAATATTATCTCTTTTTTGCTTTTGATTCACTAGCCGATTTCATAATTTTTCTGTAGTGCCATATTTAAAAATCAGTATAAATTAGACCGACTAAAAAATCGCTATATGATGAGTATTCACTTATCAACAAGTTCCTAGAAAACTTTGATTGTTTCACATATTATGTTATTGATGAGAGTTACACGCTAGAGCAATCAGCAATCATTCAAGTTTTTTTGGGCTTCTTAATATACGAGTGTACTTTGAAAAATTTTGTTTGATTCTTTTCGTTTAGGACTGGGGAGCGTTAAATTTTCTTTCTTATTTATTTTCCTGATCATCTTTCTTTCACTACTTGAAGTGGGGAACTTGCACCTTTCTTGGTCCAAGTGAATTCTTCTCCTTTTGTTCAACTGTTCATGGTGTCTAAGTTTACTGTTGACGTAGTAGCATACTAGCATTTAATGATCCAAGCCTGTTCATACAGAATCTGTTTCTTTTTCTTTCCTGTGTTGCTTAAGTTTCTCCATGTGCAGGAGAATGTAATAGGGAAAAAGATGTCTTCAGCTCAAGATCCATTTTACATTGTTAAGGAGGAGATTCAGGAGTCTGTAAGTGCAAATTTCTACGTTTTTTTTTCATACTATTTGCAGAATGCACCGATTTCTACCTGGGGTTCATTCTTCTCTTGCAATTGATTCATATCAGATACGGTCACATGAGACTTATTTTTATTCATTTTCAGCATTCTGATTTATTCTACTCATGTTGGTTAATGGAGAAATGATAATCATCATTACTTTTTTGCCTTTAGGACATGTAACTGAATGTTTTTGTATTTTCTGGGTAGATTGATAAATTACAATCTACTTTTCACCAATGGGAGGATGTCCCCTCAAACACTGGAGAACGAGTCCATCTGACAAAGGAGCTACTTAGTAGCTGCGAAAGCATTGAGTGGCAGGTATTGCAGCCAATATCTGAGTTTTTGCTACTAGTTCTGTGTCTTGGCAAAAATTAGCATAAGCTGCCTTTCTAAGATGGGCAACTCAACCATTTAAGAGAACGGACATGCAATTTCCATTTGTGAGGCTTCAAAAATTACTTCCTTCGTCATGAACAACTAAAGTTATGTAAGGGTATTACTTAGGGTTCAGGAAGGAGCAATGAACTCTTCAATGTTTTCTACCTCTACATCTTTGAAAACTCACCTTTATGTCTTGGCAGTTTTCATACCCTTATCTCTATCTGCTAAACACTTAATTTCTTGATAGGAAGGTGGATGAATTGGACAAGGCAATTGCCGTAGCAGCTAGAGATCCTTCCTGGTATGGCATTGATGAAGTGGAGCTTGAAAAACGAAGAAGATGGACCAGTACTGCTCGTACTCAGGTATAATCCATATTATGTTAACTGTTTCTTAGAAGCACTCGAGATCGTTTTTTAGGCTTAGTGAAAAAAATGAAAGATATTTTGATTTTTAACAAATTCTCAATAAATTGAGGTTTGCTATTTATTCATGACTTGTACCAAAAAAGTTTCTAAGAATTCTGTATGTGGTCTTTGTTCATTTGACTGATTCTACTTTAAAAATTTGCTGTGGATAAAAAAGTTTCTGTTATTTTCTATATGGTTTTGTTAGGTGGGTGTTGTGAAGAAAGCTGTAGAAGCTGGAAAGGAACACAGCAATAAAGTCTCTACAAGTGTAAATGGGATGCGCCAAGAGCTAATGAGGCTGCCAAATGATCCTTATCAGGCAGGCAGATCCAATCCTTATGCAGCACAAGATAATGATGAATTCATATCATCAGAGTCAGATAGACAGATGCTCCTCATAAAGTAACTTTTCGTTTTCACATTATTTGATTACCTGTCGACTTCTTACTTTCATACTACTTCAACCTTATTGTAGTTTGTGTTTAGATTTCTAAGAGTTCAGAGAGCTTCGTGCTCAGTTTTACGAGTCCTACTTGTCCATTACAGGGGATCAATGCATCTGATAAAAAACATTATGTGATTCTTACTAATGGCTGATACATGTTAACTGATGCTTTTAGGCAACAAGATGAGGAATTGGACGAGTTAAGCGCAAGTGTGCAAAGAATTGGAGGTGTGGGGCTTACTATACATGAAGAACTTACTGGACAGGTTATTCTTGCCCTTCAATCTTTAATTTTGCTTCCATCTAAAAAATATGTTGACCTGAGTTGCATTGAATGCTTTCTGTTTGTGTTCTACTCGTCGTAAAACCTTTAGCTTCTACCCATCTATAGTTTTTTTTTTTTCTTTTTTGTTTGTTTGTATTCCTTTAGTTTCAACTACTCATCTAAAAGTTTCATCGAAGTTATCTAACAACATCTAAAATTAATTTACCAAGGGATCTCTCCTTGAATATAATCAGCTAGTCCATTGAAACCTAGTGCGCTGAGGTACCAATTTAAGGATGGCCCCTGATGTGAGCCTACTCTAACTAAATAGTCAATCGTCTCAGAGCCAACTGTTCTCCAGTGGTTATAGTGTCAGTATATGTTTTTAATTATGTCAATATACCAAGTCAGACACTTTTTACTGAATAGCTAACAACATAGTTATAAAAATTGCGATATATCGCGATATGATACGCGATTCATATCGTATCGCCAGGGCTTCGATACGATATCCAGCGATATCTGCTTCTCCAAAAAATCGTGCGCCATTTTTTGCGTATCGCGATATATCGTGATATCGCGAAATTTTCGGCCATATCGTGTCCGTTGTATAGGGTATTTTTATTCCTCCAACCTAAGAAAACCCTAACTAAATCTCAGATTGGAACCATACCCAGATCAAATTTGACGTAACCCAGTGGATCTCCATAGGGAATGAGAGAGATAAAGATAGTGAGAGAGAGGAAATCTGACCTAATCGATTTCCAAAGGAAAATCAGAGAGAGAGAGAGCGAGAGAGAGAGAGAATATCAGATTGGAACCATACCCAGATCAAATTTGACGTAACCCAGTGGATCTCCATAGGGAATGAGGGAGATAAAGATAGTGAGAGAGAGGAAATCTGACCTAATCGATTTCCAAAGGAAAATCAGAGAGAGAGAGAGAGGAGTCTTCACTGTCATCTTTGATGTTATTCTCTTCAATAGCTTTGAGACTCGGAGAATAAATCTCTCCCCAAAAAGTATAAAAATAAAGTATTCTAACCTATCTCTCTTTAAACAATCCCTTTTTTGTTATCTATTAACCCCTTTATTTAGTGTTTTTTTGTATTAAGTCCCTGGTTTCTGCTTCAATAAAAAAAATACCCTCTTTCATTTTAAAACATTACATTAGTATTTTAAAAAGAGGCATTATAATTGCATCCAACTTACTCTCTCACCCCATATCCAATTTTTGCACGGTATTTACTTATCTTACGATATACGATATTCGATACGATATGTGTATCTTAAATTTGGGGTTCCGATACGCGATACGATATGCAATTTTTAAACTATGGCCACCAATTTCTCTCGTGAGTCTGTTCATATAAGTTTACATTGCTTCGTCTTAAAACTTTTGTATCCATTTTTTCATATATATATATATATATATTATGCAATGCTAACTACTTATATTTCTGGTGCAACAGGAGAAAATCATACACGAACTTGGCTTGGATATGGAGAGTACTTCAAATCGTCTCGATTTTGTTCAGGTTTTTTCTTCGCTCCTCATGCGCAATTGATCTAAGTCTTATGTTTTATTATTGGAATGTTTGATCAGATTGTAGTCTCCTAAAAGTTAAAAGTTCTATTGAGTTTTGCTTTCAAGGTTAAAATTGGTATTGGTAGCCTGATCCTGGATAAGCTGTACCATACCTATGTTTTCAGAAAAACTCTTATTATTATTATTATTATTTTTTTGCTGCAGAAAAAGGTGGATCTGGTTATGAAGAAGGCGGGAGCAAAGGGCCAGATTATGATGATTGTGTTTTTGGTGATTCTGTTTATTGTGCTGTTTGTTTTGGTGTTCTTCACCTAGGCTAGAGAATGTGAATGAGAGATATCTTGCCGGGCCTATTGGTAGAGAGTTTGGTAGAAGGTAAAGGGATATTTTAGGAACTTTGAAAGATATATAGGGTGTGTTAATTTCTGAATTGGGTTCTTGAATAAACTGTCACCTGGTGATGCCTTTAGCCGTTAAGGGATCACCCCTCTAAAGGATGATCAGTATAGCTGGCTTTTTTGTTAATTTTGTAACAAGTTTGTTCGTTGAAAATGAAAACCAATTACAGGTATAATTGTCCCTTGTTTTACTGATCTTTCATTGACTGCATTTCTTATGTTTTTGCCTTCGGAGACTAGAAGGTCTAAATCCATTGTCATTACTGTTGGAGATTATTATTATTAGGTTGCAGAGAATGAACCCTAAGGCATTGTAATGCAGGGTAACCAAAATTTTCAAGAAGAGACCTTCGAAAGAAGGTTTATGTAAACACAATTGAATGAATTTCGAACAAACGATGATCCTCAGCAAGTAAAGATAAATTGATAAATCTTGTTATTGTCTGTTTTAGCCCAGGTTGTCTATTTGGGATTCCAGATGGCTATGCGTGGATTCTATACGGCTCAAGGTGTTGCTAGTCTTAAATCTTGTTGGTCACCAGAAAAAATAAAAATACACATACTTATTAGAATCCATTGAACTTTTAAACTTCAACAACAATAAAACATCTTTAATAATCTCTTCACAGATCATAGTTATACAATTCGAACTAAAATTTTAACAAAGAAAGAATACAGTAACCCCCCCTCTCACTCAAGCTCCTTATCACAAAACACACTCATTTAAACACCACACCACCCAAAGTTTCTTATATTATAATAAAAATCAAAGTCGGTCAAATTTAAATTTAAATTTCAAACAACTGAACCGAAAGACTCCCCTCCCCTGTGGTTCTTACTCTGTGTAATAAATTTTAACTATCTTTAGAGATGAAAACGAGAGCCGTTGATGATAAAACAAACGACTCGAAACCCAGAAAGCAACGAAGAAAACCCTAGAAACATGAACCCTGCGTATCCTAATCCGATCGAGATGGCTGATTGCACACAGAACGCGTTTGAAGCCTTACACGTATCCCCTTCTCTCAGTGTCCGAACCAGAGTCGTTCCCGCCGCGTCCGCCGAAAGTAACAGGTACGCGAACACCTACGTACGGAAGGAAGACAACAATCACCAGCTTAGCTTAGTTTATATTTCTTCCTACTCCTTTGGTTTGTTAATGGAAATTCGTTCCCATTTAATAAAAAATAAAAATAAAAATTAAACTCTGTCGATTACTTTAGAGAGAGAAAGAGGAGAGAGAGAGAGTAAAGTTTAAAAAAAAAAATAGAATTAAGAAAGAGAAAAAGGTTGAGAATACATTACCTGGTCGTGACTGAAATCGAACCAGACCTGTACGGTCTCGGGTAAAAGAGTGGTTCCTTTCAAAATCTCCCATACCGAAGCTCCCATCTCTGCGAATGAGTATACAGCTACGATTGCATTTGCTGCTAGCACAACTCTGTAATGTCAAAACAGCAGGTTTTCAGTATACCCAATAAATAAGAAGAAAGAGAGAACCCAAAAAAAAAAACCCTAAACAAGAAGATAAATTTTTTTTTAGTAGAGAGTTGTTTTACCTAAAAGTGGGAAAATCGAACCAATTGGGGGAGTTGGAAGCTGCTCCTCCTCCTCCTCCACCACCTCTAGAGGAGTTGGAGTTGGTGGCCATGAAGATGGTGGCGGCGAGACAGAAGCAGAAGGAGACGAAACGGAAGATGAGAATCAGAGTGTTGAATCGACGGAGCTTTTGAATGGAAACGGTGGAATGGAAATGATGGGGTGGAATCCGAGGTGGGGTTTCTCCGTTCCTAAGTGACTGTGGAGATCGCATCGTCGACCTTGTACTACTTTGTTTGTGTTCTTCTTGTTGTTGCTGCTTCTGTTGCTGTTGTAGACAAAAGCGTAGATAGAGAGAGAAGAACAACAAGAAGAAGAAGTCATGAGAGAAATAAAAATGAAGTTCCCTCTCACCCCCCTTCTCTCTCTAGAAATTTCTTTCTTTCTTTCTTTCTTTTTTCTGGGAAAATCAAAATCTGGGTTTACTACTGAAGTTGTGTGAGAGGTTAGTTTTGGTTTAGGGTCACGGGAGATGGCAAGAGATCCATGAGAGAGAGAGAGAGAGAGAGAGAGAGAGAGAGAGAGAGAGAGAGATATGAAAAGGAGAGGAGAAAAGTGGGAACAGAAGGAAAAAAGGAGAGTGAGAGCAGATGAGATGAGATGAGGAAAGGAGGGAGTGATGACTGATGAGTTGATGAGGAGTACTACTTTTTTTTTTCTCTTTTAAAGCTTGCGGTTTTGTATTGGGTGTTTGCTTTGCTTCTCTCCTCTTTCCTTTCTTTCCTTTTTGTGTTGCCCAGCCTTTTTTTTTTCTTCTATTCCCTCCCTGTCCCTGTACAATATATATGGGTCTACCTTAATGGATCTTTTTTGGACCCACTTAGCTATCCACATCCATATTCAGGTCCAATGTCTCATTCTTACCCCACCCACATTATATTACAAAAAAAATAGTAGGTTTCCATATGCATTAGGTGATAGCTCACCATTTGCAAACCATGAAATTTTGTTCTGACTTATACCAATCTCATTCATACTCTTTACTTTAGCTTCTCTTTATATAAGGTGTAGCTATATGAATGTTCTTCATGTATTCATACACTCATACTCCCAACAAAAAAAAATAAAAATAAAAATAAAAATAAATAAATAATAATAATAATAAATCTCATACTCATATTCCACATAATTTGCGATACAAAATATTCAAAGTATCCAGTATCTTAATAGTTAGAACCGTTGTAAAGAAGTTATGTTTTTAATGGTTTTTTTCCTAGAATCTAAGATATTTTTTAATAAGATATTTACGTATGCACCTTAGTTACTTAGGGCAAGTATTATAGACACCTTTAATATTTTAATTTTGCAAAATTTGAGATTTTAACAAGAAGTCGCGGTTTGAAGTCTTGAGGTACATCAGAGTCTACCCAACAGTAGAGCTTTGCCGCATAGTACCACAATCTTGGTTTTTCTTAAAAAAAAAATTTCAAAAAGAGAAGAGAGAGAAAGAGAAGATTGAGAGAGGAGTGGGTATTGAGGTGGAAAGCTCACAGCCGTAAATTCAACAACCAAAGGATTAATTTAATTGGGTATTGAGTGTTCCTTCTGGTTTGAGGTGGGAAACCATTAAATTTGAGGTTTGCTATAGTACTTAGAGCATCTCCAATGCAATGTGGATGTGGTAAAATAAGACTGTCAGATAGAAAAAAATACACATTTTTCAAAAAAAAACTCCTCAAATACTAATGTGAAGACACACTTTTAAATTGAGTTGGCAGTGGAATTGAATACTATTGGTGGAATGGATGTAAAAAACGAGGACATTGTGAAGTTGAATGTCTAGAATTTGAAAGAATTAGACATTCAACTTCACAATATCCTCGTTTTTCACACTAGTGTCTTTCCATTCTACCAATAGCATTCCATTTCATTGCCAACTCAACTTAAAATTGTATGTTCACATTAGCATTTGAAGAGTTTTTTATGGAAAGATGTGTATTTTTCCTATGTGGCAGTCTTATTTTACCACATCCACATTGCATTGGAGATGCTCTTAGACATTCAACTTCACAATGTCCTCGTTTTTCACACTAGTGTCTTTCCATTCCACCAATAGCATTCCATTTCATTGCCAACTCAACTTAAAATTGTATGTTCACATTAGCATTTGAAGAGTTTTTTATGGAAAGATGTGTATTTTTTCTATGTGGCAGTCTTATTTTACCACATCCACATTGCATTGGAGATGCTCTTACCCCTAGGTCCGAATATAGATATCTGGTTTTCAGTGGGGGAGGAGTGGGCCCTTTGAGGTTGAGGAAGGGTTGGAGATCGTAGTTCATATGGGCCTAGTGCATGAGTTTTGCCCAGATGTCCCACCTCATCTAGCAGGCCCAAACCCAGCAAGCATGGGCCCCTCCCTTGCTCATTATGATCCAAGGTCATTCATGGGTGAGTGACATGTGAATTTGTTGTATTGTATCTTGACTTAAAAAGGTCGTTGATGTGAGAGGAGTGGGACTTCAGATTTAAATAAAGACATTTTTTTTTTTAGGCTGAAGCATGAACCTATTCATGCACCCATGACCCTCCCATCATTTTCAGTAGGGGGTGAGGGGGGGAAGGAACTAGCCATTAAGTTTCAGTTCTTGGTACATTCTCACATGCATGTTCCTCACGTGTACTTGTACTCCCCATTTGTCCGGTTACTGGGGTCCACTCCATTCAAGCTAGAAATCATCTTCACACATGAATTGACTACAATACCTTAATTGCGGATCGACATACAGAGCATTGAATTAATGGGTAGGTGGGTTGGAGTGAATAGATTGATGAATTGGTTCAATTTGGATGGGGAGAATTGGAGAGTGGGGAGAGACGCTTACACTAGCGCATCAACATGAGACTCATGACATCACAGGAACTGTTAAAACTACTACTACGGCATCACCCGGAGGAGGAGGTGGTGGTGGTGGTGGTGGAGGGATGCTTCTTGTTCAGGTTTGCTTCACTTGGACGTTGATGCTGCCTAAAAGTTTATTAGCACATCTTTATTCTTCTGAACTTAAGGCTAAGAAGGTGGGAATTGAGAGTTTGTTTTTGAAATTTGAATGTGAGTTTGATTTGGATTTGATGCATGCATTATGCAGAGAGAGGTGAAGAACAGATCGCTGCAAGTGAGCAAACCTGAAGAGAAGTGTTGGGTTCGCCAGAGACATGGATGGAATTATAGGCCCGATTGATAGTTTCTTCCTTAGTAACCGAAACCTTAGTACATTTTTTAATCAGCCGCTCCAACGCTTCCGCTCCCACTTTCGTTCCCGTTTCGACCCACGCTCTGGTTACTTAGGTTTCATCTTCCCAACACCCTTCCAACTCCTCATGATCCATCAACATCTCTCTCTCTCTCTCTCTCTCTCTCTGCCCTAGTTACTACCCTAGGTACTTTGCATGCAAAGAAACTACTACTACTATTACCACTTGCTATAATAAGGCTTATCTATTTGGAAATGAAATGAAATTAGCCTGTTTATAAAGTGAGCCTCTCTTTATGGCTGTGTATGAAACAGCCTGTTTTATCTATCAATCAAAATGAAGTCGTAAAGAAATTAAAGACCACCCAGAGATGAACTTAAAGCCCTGAGAAGAACAAACTCAAGAAAAATACACAAATTATCAAGTTTATATATTTCCACTAAAGAAATTACTGGCCAAAAAGATAAACAAAAAAGAAAAAAAAAAGAAAAGAAGAAGAAGAGAGAAATATAAGAACTTGAATGGAAGTTCTACATGGGGACCGACCAACTATTACCATGTGAGCAACACACACCAGTCTCTTCCTCCCATCCCATTTGTGGCTGGCTCAATTAAGGACCGATGCCTGACTGACTTTGACTGGTTCATCACAGTATTTCTTGGGACCGTCTCACACATCGACTGACTTTCTTCTTGAATTCATCCTTCCTGTCTCTCCACTCTTTCTGCAAAATTATTTTGTACAAGAAAAGAATAACACCAAATGTCAGTAACCCAAAAAGTCTGCAAACAATCTCCATAAATGGATCCCCAGTATGTAAAAACACTAATATGGTGTTAGTTTCAAATGCAATTTGCTTGTGATGCTCAGTTATCCATTTAAAGTCAAGGAGGAAAGAGAACATTAAAATTAGAACCCATGGCAAGCACGATCCGAGTTATATTTGTTACTCCCAGTAAAAACTTTAAAAGGCCTCATTAGAGTAGCAGACCAACTCCATTGTGTGATCACACTATCACATACAAATGTGGGTTTAGTAAAAAAGAAAAGAAAAAACGACACATCTATATGTAAAGATGAGAAGCCCTAAGGCCTTGGAACGCAATCAGAATCATATGCAGAGAAAACCTAAAGTAAAACAAAGAGCCTCCTTTAAGATTTGCAAAACATCTACAGCAGTATATGGTTCTGAATATTTCAATTTCTCTACTGTTGTTATGCTTCATAGTCTTGATAGTGATGCCCTTTAAAATTCCACTATACTCAACTAAAGAATCAGACATGTCACATACACTACTCAATGAGAAAGATCAAGAAAACATGGCAACCATGACAACAATATAAATTGATGATCATATAAGGAAAAGGAAATAGACAATGTCACAATGGTGATGACAAGAACGTACCGCAGCTTCAACATTTGCTGGAGATTCATCATTTGGACTTGAAAGCATGGAAATAATACTCAACACAATGCTTTCAACCTGCAAATTTAAGTCATATAAATTATTGTAGATGTATCCCCCAACAGAAGTTAAATAGGTCTAAATTTAAATGATAGTATATAGTATGATAATTCTATGCTAATTAATATGTTGAAATGGGTTTTAGACATCACTACTGAGCTTTGGAGACAGTGTAAAACAATAGACAGAGAGAAAAACTTGGTGAAGATTTAAGAAAGAAGGTCAGTTTAAAGCATCACAGAAAAATATGTAGACGACACCTTTTAAAGGAATGGGAGAAAACAAGATTCTTTCCTTCATTGGTAATGATTAATGAAAGAACAAAAATGATATAGGATCAATCATTTCCTTCACACAAGCTATTTATTAACACAATAATCTTCTAAAGAAATATGAAGTCAAGCAGAGCAGTTAAGTTTGACTGACTATAAATAAAAGAAAGGAACACACATTCCAAATACAAGTGAACAAACTGATTGAATGGATTCCTATAAAATAGGAGGAAATGCTCTAAGTTTTAAACCCCATCTAAGAACAAACAGAGCAGTTATTAACGCAAGAATAACATTCAAGTGTGACCAACTATATATAGGAAAAAGAACGAACATTCAGATGATACAAGAACAAAAACTTATCGAATGGATTCCTATAAACAGCCAGAAGCATTCCATGCTTGGTATGAAGTGAGGGCTATGTTGCTTCCAGTATTTATAATCTTTTGCTTTCATTGATTCTCCATCAATTAAAATAGAGAAAATGTAAAGGAACACCAAATGCTATTCATTGCTGATATTAATTGATTAAATAGGACTAACTACTAAAATACATCATTAACCCTGAGTGACTTTTAAGGTAGAAATATTTTAGAGTCTACAAATCCAATTTATGCATATATCAGAATGATTGAGCACCCACAACCTAAAGATCTGCACTTCTACTTTTGAGGTAAAACATGCCTTGTTCATTCTAACATGTACCAGTGGAGATGCACATGCAAAACTTCATGTCTATAGTGCAAAGAAATGAAAACAGTTCCCTGATTCAATCATTAAAGATAAATAAATTTATTTACATTAAATGTGATGTTAGTGAGTTATTAAATGGAAATGTGTAGGAATAAGTCTATTAAATGACCAAAGTTGAAGTATTTTTTTATCGGGAAATATATTTGTAAATATATCTTTCCTTAACAAGTCTAATATCTTAATATAGTCAGAGCAGCCATCAACAACACATGCAATTGTTCACAGAAACTTGTGTGGCTTTTATCTGTGGTTTTTTTTTTTTTATAGTTTCGGCTTCCGCTGTAAGCTAGTCTTTTTTCTGTGTTTATCAGGAGTCCTCAGGTCTGGTTTACAAAGGAGACTCTGCCAGACTTGAGTCTGGCAGCTGGTGATGTTCCATTTGTGAGAAGATGGGGCATGATCTCAGGGACTAACTTGGAGATTAAGTTAAGAAGAACCAAATTCTTGAAAAGAAAAAAGTCCTATGAATTGTTTCTTAACAGCGGGACTGGTACAAACTACTCCACAATTACATGAAAATGTTCCTGTACAATGACCAGAAAGAAAGAAAAATACATTAACTACAAGTCAAGATCATACCGTATGGACTGGTGTCCAGCGCTCACTTGCAAGCTCATAGCCATTTGGGTCATCCCCAGGAGCATGGAGAATAGATATGCAAACTCGCCCATCAGGATAAACTGTATAAACAGCAGAAAAATCAATAAAATGCTCCTATGGACAAAAAAGAAAAAAAGAAAAAAGAACACAAACAAAATATATGCAACTAACCGTTGGGATGCCACATCTCCGAAGTAAACCTCACTGATGGAGGGCTGTTCGGGTAATTGGATGGAAAGCTCATAATGGCGTTAAAATAACCCCCGTCACTGCAATGACATTATTTCGAATCAAGAACAGAATCAAGAAACATTTCACTATAAAATTAAAAAGAAGTGCTCGGTGGGTATGTCGGTGGAAAAGCATTGGCTTAAGCATGCGCCATTGACTACAAACAGAAACGGAAAATTTATATGCTGAAAACAAATTTACGGAATCCATCTCCTGCAGAGGGTTAAATGAAACTGCCAACAACTACAGAAAGCAAATTGGTGTAGAACAAGGAAAGGAAATATCAGAAAGTCATGCTGCTGGTGAAATGTCATCGATTGCTATAATTTAATTAAATCAAACATCAGAAACCAATTCACAGTGAAAAGTATCAATGCCGAAAAGTATATCAAAACTTTGTAAGCAAGTTCATAGGAAAAAGATCAAAACCCAAAAAAAAAAAAAAAAAACTCTAAATCCAAGAAGTTTTGGAAAAAATAAAACATTGCACACCAGAAGAAACCCTAATTCATATAGGAAAACAAACAAGGAAAGAGGGGAATCGGAAATCCGCGACGAATTAAAATATAAGAGAACCAATCTTCTACTATTGGAAACAAGAAATAACAACCCTAGTTGCAGGAAATATCTAAAATTCAATAACAAACGCATCCCACACCAGATACAACTACAATCACAACATAAGCAATTCAATCTTCCAAATTGGAATCCCAATCATAAAAAAACCAGCTTTACAGATCAATTTCAAAATCCCGACCCTTTTTCCGATCAAACCAAATATAACAAATAAAGCACCACCAAAACCAAAACCCTGTTCGTAACAGAACCAAAAGTGCAGAAAAAATCAATCTTTAAACTTAGAAACTAAAAAAGAACACTTACTAAAGGGTATCGGGAGGTCCAATAATGGTGACACTCCATTCAAATATATTGCCATCATCGAC
Source organism: Macleaya cordata (assembly GCA_002174775.1). Taxonomy (NCBI): domain Eukaryota; kingdom Viridiplantae; phylum Streptophyta; class Magnoliopsida; order Ranunculales; family Papaveraceae; genus Macleaya; species Macleaya cordata. The sequence continues at coordinate 21,859 of MVGT01003660.1, read as the reverse complement.
CAAACCGGCAGAGAACCCATCCACCGGTTTCTTAGTAAGATCTGCTCAGAAAAAAAAAAAAAAGAGAAAAATAATCCGTCAATCTCAATTTCAATATTAAAAAAAAAAAATCAACCCTAGTTAGTTTTTTCAAAGAAAAACAAAACCCCCAAAAAAAATTTGATAAAAAAGATGAATTCGATCTGCAAAAAAAAAAAAACCTTTGAGTTGTTTCTGAAGGAGAAGGCTTGCTTGAGTTGATGTACCCATCAAAAGATGAATCAAAGATGAACCCTGCCTGCTGTTACTGAGCTTTCTTTCAGAGAGAGAGAGAGAGGGGAAGGATGATGAAAGTAGAGAGAGAAACAGAATGCGCCGAATTTGCTTATAAGCCGACAGTCTTATTTATATAGCAGAGAGAGAAAATAGAGAGTTTTTTATACTTGCCATACTTCTGTTTCAAGTTCTTAATTTTCTCCATTTCGGAAACTATTTTACTGTCCGACCGGGATGTTGTCATCCTTATTTCCTAAAGTTGTTGAATCTCGAGAAAAATCTAGGGTTTGAATTGAATGATAATGGTGGTGTTTATTTCTGAGCATTAATTATAACGAAGTCGTATCTTTCTTGGACTCTCCCTGGATTTCCTGACCGATGATACCCTATCTATCAGTCTTATAGACTTTTAATAGGGTCTATTAACATCCAAGTTTTTTGACCGTTGGATACATTCAGCACACATCACGAGATAAAACTTTAACGTTATCTTATGATTTGCATAGTGTATCATACGGTCAAAAATTGTACGGTTGAAATGGTTGACCATAGGGTATATTGACTCACTTTTATCCGAAGTCTCATGTGGATTCAATTGTTTCCGAATTTGGACCCTCTTCAGATGGGCCTAGTCTTGGCAGTTTGAGTAACATGAAAACAAAATTGTAACCCTCCAGTGTTAGAGCATGTCTAATGGGAGTCTTCAAATCCAAGAGTTTTACACTCATATTTGAAGAATTGAGGGTAAAGAAGTCTAATGGTAAATTGGGGATGGAGTTGGGATATTGTAATTTTGTCTAGCTAAATTATACGAGATCCGCCACTGATTAAATTTAATATTTTTTTCGACCGACTGTTTTATAAAAGTGGTGCCTAATGCTTATGTTGCAGAGTAGGTTCCACTGCCACATAAATTAAAAACTCTTTCAAAATAATTTTAGGAGGGAAAAAATGATGGATCCCCCTAAACTACAAAAGATATTATTGTTAAGCTAAAGGTCACACATTTACATTGTCATAAAAATGACATTAGAAGATAAAATATCAATTCTCTAGAAATGAAATCACAATTTCCCAAACACGACCTAATTAGCTTAAAAAAAAAAAAAAGGGTAAGAGTCCTCCAGTCCAGTCCAGACCAGACCTGATCTTATCGGATCAGATCAGGTCGGGGAATCAATAATCGCTTTATTCTTTATTTAGTCTTGATTGAACGGCTGAAATTCTTCATGGGTCTCCTCCATCCTTATTAGCAAAAGATGGCCATGAAATGGGTCTAGATACCTCCTAGCATATTTTGAGCTAAACATGTTGGACCCACCCACTTAAAACCAAAAAAAAAAAAATCCAATTCCCACTACCATCACCTTCATGCATCTCTTACTTCTAAAAAAAGATTTGACTTTCTACATCTTGGTCCAATGAGTTGACTTGATTTAATAATCTAATTTTTATATGTTAGCATAGAAATTGATTTCATTGCATTAGTATCTATGTGGGTCTGTAATATAATTTAAAATTTTATTATCTTCAGAATAAAATAAACATATCAAAATTATATATATTTCGTAGTAAATCAAGAGAAAAATTGAACTTTACCAATTATAGAACTCAAAGAGATGATTTAAAGGCTGATATTATCTTGATTAGAGATCGAAATATTGTTGGTGCCGTAAGTCCCAAACCTGCACCTCACTTCGCCACCAGTATCAGCCCCACAGCGTGTTTCTGCCCGGGTTGGAGAATCAAATCAGTAATCAAATTACATTGCTCAAATTGGAGCCTGTCGCCACATTTTTGGTGACCCAATATAATTTTGGCTGGTATTATAAAGTGGCTAGTGTTTGTATAATATTTTTTAGGTCAACAAAAGTCAATTAAAAGTTGACTAAAAAATAGTTTTAGTAAGGGTTGACCACCAATGGTCAAACTATACTCCCCATCTCTTTAAAAAAAAAGAGCAATGCTACTTTCACCCAAAAGTTTAACCCAAAGTCTCACACAAAATTTTGTGGGATCCACATTGATACAATCTAAGGGCTAATATTTTGTGAAGATGTTCTACTCATCATGTAGATCATCTTCATAAAAAATTATCTTATTCTAAAATATTTAACCCAATCAAAAGTTGTCCATTGTATTCACCGTTCATTCCTCACTGTTAATTTTCAATCAACTTATGATGAAGTTAGAAATTTTAGAATAGGATGATCTACATGATGAGTAGAACATCCTCACAGAAAATTAGCCCTCGGATTGTATCAATGTGGATCCCACAAAATTTTGTGTGAAACTTTGGGTCAAACTTTTTGTGTGAAAATAGCTTTAGTGAAAAAAAAATTCGAGTAATGCTACTTCCACACAAGACTTTGACACAAAGTCTTCCACAAAATTTTGTGGGATCCAAATAGATGCAATTTAAAGATTGATCTTTTCTGAGGATGTTTACATCACCGTGTAGATCATCCTCACAAAAATCATTTTCTAAAACTCTTAACCTAATAAAAAATTAACCATTTTTTTTACTGTTCATTTCTCACCCTTAATTTTTTATCTACTTTTCAATCAACTTATGATGAGGTTATAAGTTTAAAATGTGATGAATTTTTGTGAAGATGGTCTATATAGTTAGTAGAACATGTTCACAAAATATTAGCCCTTGGACCATATCATTAATGTGGACCGTATAAGATTTTGTGTGAAACTTTATGTCAAAATTTTGTGTGAAAGTAACATTACTCAAAATCTCTCGAGTTTTGATAGAATAACACCAGAATATTACATCTAGTTTTTAAAAGTGGTATGAAGGGCTGAAATAGAATTAATGTTTTTTCAACAACTGTTATGATTAGTTTCTAATCAATAAAGTAAGCAGATGTAATCATTAGTGTCAAAATCTGGTGTTCTTGTAGTCAAGTCCAAATCTCTCACACCATCTCCCTAATAAAATCCTTCAAATTGAGGAAGAAAATGATTAGAAGAAGAAGAAGAATGAGAGGAAAGAAAATCGAGATGTAATTAAACTTCTTAAATCCACACTAATATAGATGAATAATGCTATAATACTCACAAAAAGCGCGGTATTCTAGCCCCGCACTCCAATCGTAAGACCATTACCCCCTCGTGATTTGAATCACATTCTCGAGTTTTGTAATTCCCAAACTTCAAAGCATGGACCACTATCCATCTCAGGGCCGTATGGAAATCCCCCACTTTGTGCGGGCATATTCTAGCATCACTCAATATAGATAACCCAATGTTCGGTGATGCTAACTTACTATAAAGTGTACTGCAACTTTACTGCAAAAGCTATTTAGAAGGGTATTTACATCAATTTGAAAATGACATAAATCACGAAGGGTATGAGATTATTTAAGAACCGTGGGATAACTAGGCAGTAAAGTTTGTAGTAAAAAAATAGAGCAAGTTTAGCATTTTAACATTTTCCCAATCTCATCAATAACTTGATAAATGTGCTTTATCCGATGGACCTCCAGCTAGGTTGGGTTTACAAAATACTGATTACTAACTAATGATATTATTAACTAATGTCACTGACAATACTTCTTGTTATGATTTCTAGTCATAATAATTACTAAATCTAACAATGAGTACAAAATCTAATTAATATTAAAATTAATAACACAATTATAATGCACGCTAGTAATGATTAGCATTACTTATACTTCATCTTAACACCCCTTTGGAAATGCAAAGGAACAAGAAGTATAATCCATATATTTGCATTTCAAATGAGAGAACATATGAGATATGTACCAGCTCTGTGATTTTAATTCATATTATTTTTTTTTGTAGATATTTGAGTTTATCTTAATAATTATTAACTAAATTATTTACTTAGGGTTATTGTTAATTACTATTTAATATTAATTACCCCTTATTTAATATTCACTATTTTACTATTAATCATGGAAATTGTTATTATTATAATAATAAACTACATAATTTAATTAATATTTAAATAACAAAATTATATTGCACATTAGTAGTAGCAGTTACCATTACTAAGGCTCTGCTTGGTATGCAGAGAAAATTTGTAGAATGCAAATTACCACAGCTGTGGTAGTGGTAGTTTGCATGGACAAATAGGGCCATAGGTATCCTAACTAGCAGAGGAATATCATACCAAGCAGCTAATTTATCAATTTAACCGGAAATAACTGCAGACGCGAATTTTTCCTGCATACCAAGCAGGGCCTAATAGAAAAATAAAAGTAATTAATTTAAATAATAACATGATATTAAATAAATAATTTAGTTATTAGTAAATAATAACTAAAAGATAAATTAAATACCTACACATAATAAGATAAACTAAATACCTACGACGTTATCTTCAAAGGAGAGACAAGGCGGTTCGAAAAGATTATTCTTTTCTTCAAAGGCCTTATTTTCCATTGGAGTCGTAGTTTGGATTGGGCTAGTAGGTATAGGTTTGAAGATTTTGTCTTCAGTTGGGAGTCTTTGTTAAAGTCGATGTAACTTTTTTGGTTCCTTTGCTCCTCTACTTTCTGTATATTTCCTCAATCTTTAATTGAATCATTCTTGACATC
>MVGT01003660.1:0-15025 GCA_002174775.1 Macleaya cordata | reverse complement strand
TATGTAAGGGCGTACAATTGACTTCTGAATATGAGTATATCCCATAAGTTATCTCATCTTAACATCCTTTGGAAATGCAAAGGGACCTGATATATATATATATAGTCCATTTTTGCATTTCAAAATAGATGTTCAGATAAGAGAAGATATAAAAGAGGTACCACTAAAACGTGGATTCAGAAGTTAAGCAATAGACACTTACAAAGAATAACCTATTAACAGTTGGATCCACTAGCTCCTCCATTTTCAGTTCATCTTATTTTGTGTAGATATTTGAATTTATCTTAGTAATTATTTACTTAGGGTTATTGTTAATTACTATTTAATATTTATTACTACTTATTTAATATTCACTATCTTACTATTAATCATGAAAATTGTTACTATAATATACTACATAATCTAATTAATATTAAAAAAAAGCACAATTAGAATGCACACTAGTAGTAGCGCGCGGTTACCATTACTTATAGAAAAATAAATGTAATTAATTTAAATAATAGCAATATCAAATAAATAATTTAGTTTTTAAAAAATAATAACTAAAAGATAAATTAAATATCCACACATGATAAGATAAAAAAAAATCGAGGAACTAGAAGACCCCACCATTATTAGGTGCTTATATGTAAGGGCGTACAATTGACTTCTGAATATGAGTATATCCCATAAGTTATCTCATCTTAACATCCTTTGGAAATGCAAATGGATATGATATATATATATATATATATATATACATATATCATATCCACTTGCATTTCAAAATAGATGTTCATATGAGAGAAGATATAAAAGAGGTACCACTAAAACGTGGATTCATAAGTTAAGCAATAGACACTTACAAAGAATAACCTATTAACAGTTGGATCCACTAGCTCCTCCATTTTCGGTTCATCTTATTTTGTGTAGATATTTGAATTTATCTTAGTAATTATTTACTTAGGGTTATTGTTAATTACTATTTAATATTTATTACTACTTATTTAATATTCACTATCTTACTATTAATCATGAAAATTGTTACTATAATATACTACATAATCTAATTAATATTAAAAAAAAGCACAATTAGAATGCACACTAGTAGTAGCGCGCGGTTACCATTACTTATAGAAAAATAAATGTAATTAATTTAAATTATAGCAATATCAAATAAATAATTTAGTTTTTAAAAAATAATAACTAAAAGATAAATTAAATATCCACACATAATAAGATAAAAAAAATCGAGGAGGTAGAAGACCCTACCGTTACTAGGTGCTTCTATGTAAGGGCGTACAATTGACTTCTGAATATGAGTATATCCCATAAGTTATCTCATCTTAACATCCTTTGGAAATGCAAAGGGACATGATATATATATATAGTCCATTTGCATTTCAAAATAGATGTTCATATGAGAGAAGATATAAAAGAGGTACCACTAAAACGTGGATTCAGAAGTTAAGCAATAGACACTGACAAAGAAGAAACTATTAACAGTTGGATCTACTAGCTCCTCCATTTTCAGTTCATCATCTTATTATTTTGTGTAGATATTTGAATTTATCTTAGTAATTATTAATTAAAGTATTTTCTTAGTATTATTGTTAATTATTATTTAATATTAATATTTCTTATTTAATATTTGCTATTTAATCATAAAAATTGTTACTATTATAATAATAGTGGGTCAAATAGGTTAACCCAATTAATGCCTATAGGCTAAATATACTTGGCAGTCAATATTGACACAATGTTTTGGACAAGGGGTGACCATATAAGGAAAAGGAATTAACAAATGAAAACGAGATCTATACTTTTCAGTTTTTACTTACTGTATGTACCATAAGTTATTAGGAAAATGCTAAAACGTACGCACATTTTGGGGGATTCTTTTCCCCCAAACCCATCGTAAGGCTATTATCCCCTCGTGATTTGAATCACGTACTCGAGTTTTGTCTTTCCCAAATTTCAAGGCAAGAATCACCGTCCACCTTAGGGAGAAATATAAATCCCCCAAAATATACGTACTTTCTAGCATCACATTAACACAAAAATCTCTACGCAAAATATATATCAAGTTGATCAAAACAAATATATAATAGAGCATTCTCAATATGGAAATACTTAACATTCATGAACACATTAATTCTAAACACAATATTAGTAAAACAAATATCGATTACTTGCAGATTTACTTTACGCGCGCTCATGAACGATCGATCGACGATGTAATTAATAAACGACTAAGCATATATATAACACAGAGAAGTAAGTAAACTAGATCATTAGAAATTAATGTTCCACATTTACATGAAAATGTTCTTGTACCTGCAGAAAGTAAGTAATTAAAAGACATTAACAAGCAAGTTGAGATAATACTGTACGTGCGTGTGGACTAGAGTCAGACCGCAAACTTGCAAGCTCATAGGCATTTGGGTGATTGGGTCATCGCCAGGAACTTGGAGAATAGATAAGCAAACCTGTCCATTGGGATAAACTATACAGAGAAATCAATTAAGTACGTACTCCAAAAGAAATAAGAGCTCTAAGAAAAGATAACGCGACTAACCCCGGTCGTTAGGGTTCCACATATCAAGAACAGAATCAAGAAACATTTTATACAAAATAGAAGTGCTAATTTTTGGCAAGGTTTAATTTGTACATAATTTTAATAGAAGGTTTTATGTGGAGTTTACGTAGAGATGATGCGCAAGCATTAATTTTTGGTAAGGATGTTCTTCTTACCACTTAGATGATCACGATCTTCACCAAAAATCACATCATTCTAAATCTTCTAACCCCCTTAAAAAATTGGATCGGCGGGATTAGAGGTTTTAAAATAAAATAATTTTATAGGAGAATGATATATATATGGTGAAGAGATCATCCTCACACCCTAAGATCATCTCTACGTGACCCCCAAAAAAAACTTTGTCCGCTACAAAACCTTTCTAACCCTTTAATTAAATAAAATATATTTCAGAAGCTAAATCACAGTCAAAAGTTGCAGAATATATCGATCACAGTTTAGCAAGCAAGCAAATAGCTAAGAAAGAGGAAAAAAAGAGATTAAATTAACCCCAAATAAATCTAATCAATCCTCACCATATAAAACTCAAAATCTGAAAAAATTTGGAAAATAAAATATTGTAACCTGAACAAACCCTAATTCATATATGAAAAGAACAATGAAACATGAGATAATTAAGCTCCAACATATAGAAAGAAAAAGATGGGAAATCCAAAACAAAACAAAATAAAAGTGATGAAGTAGCTAGCAGCAGTCCTCAAATATTATGGAACAGGAAGGAACAACAATTAACCCTAGTTACTGGAAGCATCTAAAACTCTAAATCAAACGATCCCACACCAGATACATACAGCTAATAATTAAAATCACAGCATAACCAATTGAATCTTCAAACTTGATTAAGAAAAAAATGAAACATATTAAGAAGAACAATCGATCAACCTCAACTTCGATTGAAAAAAAAAAAAAAAAAATCAACCCTAGAAATCTTTAAAATGAAACAAAACCAAAAACAATAGATGAAAAGGAAGAATTCGATCTTCTAAATAAACCTTTGAGAACTATCTCTAAAGAACAAGGAACAAGGATTTGCTTGAGTTGCTGCTGTACTCAGCAAAGACGCAACAGATAAAAATAAAGCTGTAATTGATACGTATCTCTCTCACTTCTCATTTGCATAAAAATTGTAAAACTAGAGAGAGAAACAAGAGAGAGAAAGAGAATCATGATTGAGAGAGGATGAGAAACCAACAGGCTGACCACCAGGCATTTATAGAGACCATTTGACAACAGAGCGTTTGCTACCCTACACTCGATCGTATCGAATTAAACTGTTTCTAACCGTGGATATACCCTTCATCATCAAATGCTTTGACTGTTAATTTGTTTATGATGATTGGTGTAGAATGCATCACAAAACTCTTCCGCGGATACACTGTAACATGACTCACTACAATTCCACGTTCTTTCCTAATTTATCCTTACCAACCCTAGCCCCGCGTGCTCCAAATTTATGTTGTTTCCAAATTTGGTCGTCCCTCCTTGTTGGCTCTTTGATGAGATTAGATATCCTTCCCTCGGACGAGCTAGTTGCCGACAGGTAAACAGGATTGCCATTGTTTGGACTGTTGAATTCTTATCTAGGATTACGTACTAAATGATACATTTTTTAGTTGTGTGTGTTTTCATCCTGTTTTGAGCTATATTTTTCGTTTAACATGATTAATATTACGAAAAACAAATTAGTTTACTGCTTGACGTAATAACTGATGTAAATGACGGCTATTATTATATTTTTTTTACGACGTTATATGCATGTATACAATAAATTACTATGTCATACAATGTGTGATTTACGACGTTTCAAAAGAAAAGCCTTCGTTTTTCTTTTTTAGGAAAATGATTTAAAGAGCTCGGGTTTTCACTTTTTTTCTATTTGCGTGTGTCATCGTATTCTCATTGCGGTTTTCATTTACTTACTTTCGCGAGTATTGTGGGGCTTCCATATCCTACAGCTATTTGCTCGGGCGCAAAAAGGAAAGTGGGACTTATATTTAAGATATAAAAATATATAGTTTCTCAGGGCAAAAGGAAAAAATACAACATTCCAATAATGCATATTAACACAATCCTCCATTTCCAAGATCATCCACCATCTCATCCACCCGTCTCAAAATCATTAAAGAATTAGATGCTCATGGAAAACTAGAAGCAAAAAATCTATCTAAAAATGTCAGGAATAGTCCACACACAACTTCCTGGATGCACACCTCAATCACAATTGTTATCTAGCATACGGTTCAACGAAATTCTAATACCGTAAAAACCACTATAACAGTGTTCACTCGCCACAATTCACCAGTCCAAAAAATACAGAGAAAATTGTGCATTGCCATCTTCCAACTATATTCAATCCCAAAAGTACATTTTTTTAATGGATCAATCCTAAAAGGAATACCAAAAAAAGCATCATCGTTAAACTTAGAACTTTCAATGATGTCAGAAGTGCCAGAAGCTTCCTTCTACAAATTCCTTCTATTCCTTTCATCTGACAAGTGTTGGGATGTCTTCAACAGCATCCAAACATAACAACTAAAGGGGGCAAAAAAGTCCATTTTGATATCAATTCTGTAGAGTCCAAGATAAGAAGGCCTGTGATGATAAAATAAAACGAAAAAAAAAAATACAACCTCCAAGGCCAATTCAAAAATAAATATAAAGCTAGTTAACCTTTCTCCATCAGTTAGCATCTCATTCTCATGTGAGGAAAACCCAACTATATTTCCTTCCACTTCCAATGTTTTGAAGTCCTTACATTTCAGAGTTCCTTCTAAAAACTAGCTGGTCTTTCTTCAAATCACCACCCTTTCCCATGAAATACCTTTCTCCTATGGCTCTTAGGATATAAAATAGTAAACACATGCTATCAACACTTTGTCAGCATCGTTTAAGAACCAAAAAAAAAAATGATTACAGGAATAAAAGAAACACGGAGAGAACTAGAACTAGAACTAGAACACGAACTCTAAGAGAACTCGGAAAGCAAGGATTTGCATATCAAAGATTCTCAGTGTCTCAAAACTAACATGGTCAGGAATCAGGACAGTTTCTAACANCCTACTCTCATATTTATAGCCTCCAATAGGTATCCCAATCCTAGAAGGAAAAAGGAATCCTAAACTAAATATGAAAAGGAAACCCACCTAAAGTAGCAGGTCCCTCAAATACAAGAGAAAGAAGTTTCTAAAATCTAGTGGGACTCTAAATAAGAGTCCTTCTAAATATCGACAAACTAACAAGTTTATCGTTTCTACTCAGTTTCACTTGGTGGACATAGTTCTCCCGCACATTAAATCTTTGATTGAATAATTCAATTGCTGAACTAATAGAAGTTAATTGGTTTGGTGAATTGCTGATAAATATAGGTTTACAATCAATCCTTGCCGTCGGATTAGGCAACATAATGGTGAAATAACTAGTGGTGCATGAAGGACAAAGACGAAGCGTCCTTGGGAAATGATATTATGCATATTCGGTTTCCCAACAAATGTGTCTGCTCTCCAGGTGATATATCTTAAGCTATATATATGTTTTGTTGGAATGGCTTGATTCATACTATCCACTAAGCAGAATCCTACTTGCTTACTAAGCAAAGAAAAACATTTTTATTGTACTTTTTGAAGTTGATTTTTCTTTTTTCTCATAACTACCAGATCTTTGATTCTGACTTAAGGGGTGAAGTTTTTTTATACTATACAGTATTTTGGCATCCTACATTCTATTTCTGGAGTTTGGGTTTCAGACTATCTAATTTGTAGCCTGTTGGATGGGGGTTATCTAGAGAATTATAATAATTGGACAATTGTACCCCAAGACAGAAGAAGTCTTTTTCGGTGTTTACAGTGAAATTCTATCTTTTCATAATTACTTTTAGAAAACAGTTCTCGGTTTAATACGATACATGCTTTCATAAATACTAAAAATGCCACCCAGATCTTTGGATTGTATCCTAGTTTTTAGAAAATGGTTTTCGTTTTTCATACCAAACACGGCCAATATACTGCAATATTGGGTTTGGATATCAGTCCATGTATGTTGTCAGCATTGGATGCAGTTAAGTCTATGATGACAGGAATGTTGTTTGTTTCTCCTTGAGTTTGGCGTTTCATGGTCTAATACTCAAATATGTTTAAGTACTCATTTCAACTCAATCTTGCTGTTTGAATGGGCCTGCCCTGCCAGCACCCAAGATAGTCCTTGGCTGTTAGGAAGGCAGCTGCGAGTTTCAAATATCCTTCTCAGCTGGGATTGTCAAGAGTATCAAACTCGCCTACACAATGCTCACACTTCCCATCCTGGCAGAGGTAATTAAAATATCTCTCAGATAGAGAAAATGACTCGTTATAAGGTTTGCTTTGCTTGCATTTGTTCATCTTGCGCTAATTAGCATATATAAAAGGATTGACTTCATGGTAATATGGTTCTTTCTTCTTCACCAGCTTGAAGCTCACTGTGAGCTTTTTCTCAACGAAATGCACGAAGAGAAGTACTCTGCTGGCTGCCCAAGCTTGTCAAAGCAAACGAAAGTCCAAGTTTTTCCCATGGATGAAGTTCCTTGTTACAATAAAGGCGACCAGATATCTGATGAAAATGAAGACGAGGAGGAATGGGAAAATAATAAAGATGATGAATGCAATATAATGGTGACAAAAATCTAAAGTGACAGTTTGATGGACAAATCAGTTGATAGTACAGCAGCTAGCGCTCCAAGGTACTGATTATGATTGGCAAAGGTGGATTGACGATGACAGTTTAATAAAGCCAAGGGACCCACCTTCTCCAAGAGAAGAAAATAATGAACAACCATTTCGTCTTGTTGATTCCCCATGGTGACCACTATCTATCAGTATTAATTGCCAGCTTGGTTAACACGAGAGCTCGAGGAGCAGTTGAAAATAGAGATCCCTTTGGGTTGATCGGAGAAACTGCACGTAATTAACTGGGGCAAGCAAGCAATAATCAACTAGTTACAACAATAACAGCTGCTAGTAGCAATCAATCACCACCCGATCGATAATGGTCTTCTTTGCCCTCCTGAAGTTGGTTTCAGACAGCCAAGGGACTCCCTCACTCCAAGGAAAGAAGAAGGTAGACTGCCATTTTGTGTATACAGTTGATTCTCCTGTGGAAACACCAATAACTTCCAGTATATTACGATCGATGGTTGGCTAACACAGTACAAGCAGTTGAGGATAGAGATTTCTTTGGGTTGATAGAAGAAACTGGTAATAAATTGGGGGGGAGCAATTAGCAACATATATGACTGCTGCTAGTGACAATCAATCACCATCCAAATAGCAGTTGGAAGATAGAGATTCCAGCTTTGGGTTGGTTGAAGAGAGTAGTAATAAAATGGAGCAACCAAACAAACAGAACCACCATCACCATCCAAGAATTTTCACTCATCTTCTGAAGTTGAGGTAATAAATTTGTTGACTCCATCATCAGACTGCATAATTTATTCCTTTCATAAAAACGAAGAGGGCTTCTCTTACTCCTCGTCATATCATTGTCTTGAACAAGTCACCTATTTTTTACCAATCATAGAATTCAATGTGCACTTACCCCTGGAAATGTTTCTTGTACTGAAAGAAGCATTTGAAACTCTTTATCTATATTGAATTATCATGATTCCTTATCAATAAAAAAAAAAAAAAGTGAAAGTTATTAATGAAATCTCTTGTTCTATTATTCCCCAGATTACAGACGATTCGTGACATAGAAACAAGAGATTCAAACCGTTTTGGGTTCTTCATATGTTAAATAATACTTTTGTTTAATAGATATATAGGATGTTGTTAAGTTGAAACCAGCAAACAGTACTACAATTAGGATTTGCCAGGTATGACTGTTAAATCTTGATATAAGCTCTGATATAACTTCGTCCTTTCATGACCAGTCAATCCTTATTCAAACAACAAGAATGTAAGCCACATTAATTCATGTATAGATTATTCAAAAGATAGGAGAACCAGAGCATCACCTTTTTCAAAAAAACAAAAAAACCACGTGATGGGTTGATCTTAAGAGAATCAATAAACCACCTTAATTATTCAAACGAGAAGAGTTCAAACCCCAGAGACGAGTACAATTCAATCGAGAGACTTGGAATACCAATCCAGAACCACGTAGGTGTCAAGTAATTCTTCCAATCCCCAACCTCAGCTTAATTTCCTAAAGAATATCTTATTGTCAAAACTGAGTGTTCCTGTCCACGTCCATATTCCTCAAAGTGTTCAAAGCTACGTAAACTTAAATTTCTTCCATCACCCCTTCACTCTCTTCCTCTGCTGAGAAAGGATAACCCAAGAATTCTGTGAGTAGATCTCTTTAAGTGAAACTTGGGATCCTTCTTCATGTCATCTTCATATTTTAAAAACAGCATCGTTTCAGGTCTCTCCAAGCTCGCCTTCCAGTACCCTAGTACATGATCCCAGAAGGGACCAAGCATTGAGACTCCATTGCAGAACAAATCCAAAGCTTCTTCAAGAGGAAGTGGCGCTGGGGGTTGGTTGTCACTCATTAATAACGTCTACTGTCCTCTTGGCGAGTGACCTCTTGTTTTTTGTTTGTAAAAAGGCACAATGGATTCAAGAGGTGCTAATGCAGCACCAAAAGCCAGTACAAAGATAAGAAACAGAAGAGATTACATGCTATGAATCAGCAGACCATATCCTTATGCATTGATGCCTAGAACGGGTCTTCAGTTTTTAGCGAGTGACCTCTTGTTAAGAAAATCCCAAAGAGAGAAGCAGTTATCTTAGGGTTCCTACGTAAATATACAATCCAAAATCCCCATGATACTGATAGATGAAGAAAGGAACAAGGTGATGAGATCCAGTGTAAGCAATGGGTGGTGGTGGTTATGTTTAGAAGAAGAAGTTAGGGGCTAGCGAGCTCGGTTAACTATAGCAAAGGCCAAGACTTCAACGAAAAGGTGCCTGATCTGGGTACCGTGGCTATGATTAGATCGATATCGTGGGCTTCGAAGTCTTGTTGAACTGCGATTACGGCTTCGACTCGATTATCAGGGCACCAAAAGCCTTGAAAATAATAAAGATCTTCAGCTCCCCAACCATAGCCTTTGGGTGAAGAGAGTAATAATTGATGTAGGACAGATTTCGTGGGTCCGTCTTCAATTTTAGCTTTAATTAGGAATTTAGTAATTTTTAAATTTTAGCTAGTAATTTTCTTTATTTAGGTATTTTTCTTTTATTATTTAGCAGTTTCCTTGTTAGATTAGAAGTTTCTTTTAATTATGATTCTATTAGAATTAGGAAACCCTTATTATTATATAAGGAGATGTAGTAGACAATTTATTAATAGAATTCAATATAGTTTTGATTAATAATATCTGAATTTTCTCATTAGTTGAGAGTTAATTTCGAGTTTTTCAATTCTAAACGTGATTTAGAATTCTTATCGTTTTTTCCGCTGCGTCAATTGGTATCAGAGCGAGGATTCGCCTGGCTTGATAGTGATTACAAAGCAAGAAACAAAACCCTACTGACGGTGATCGTGGGGAAGATTAACCTTTGAATTCATCGATCGATTTGCCAAAGATGAGCTAGGGAAGATCTAATCTAAAAAAAAAAAGAGAGAGATTTCAGAGGAGGATAAACCGCAGGTTGGTTTTGAAGTTTCAAAGGCTATTGATTCTAGATGAAGAAGGGTTTTAACTAAGGAGAGTGGACCTCGTCAACAACAAGCGTCGCTACACCATCATCCTTGTCACAGAATCACAACCGTTCCCCTTGCATACACGGTTAGAGGTTTAACTTTTTTTTTTTTTAGTAAAAAAACCCTTGTATGGTACGGTTGAGAGTTGAAGTTAAAGTGAAAGAGGGTGAATGAAACCCTTTATTGGGTGGGTTTAATTAGTAGTGGGGTTTAAACATTTAAAACCCACCACCTAATCTGGCCCAACCTAGTAAAACAAACCAGGCCACTTCTCACCTGTAGGCCCATTCGATTTAATTAACTCCTAAACCCATCAGCCTTAACCTGTCCCAACAGTTGCACTACATGCTTAGATTCGAATCCAGTTCGGCCTAAAATCAACTATCCAGTTCTTACTTCTGTCTAGTATCCTCCAAATCTGCCATGATACTACACCTACTTCCTTGACTCAATTAGTACAATGATTATTAAAATTGATGATTTTCGCAAAGCATATGACAACGTGGATGGCGAGGATGTGCAAGTATTTGCTAAATTCATCTCCAAACTACGTTTACATTGGGATGAGAATCGAGATAGGCGACAATATATTAAAGAGCGATGTAAAGGGGTACAAGTTCACAAGCAATCCAAAATTCCACTCTTTGATTGCCAATTTCATATTGATTTTTGGCTTGAAAAGATTGAAAATCTTTTATAGAAGAACAATATTTGTGACGAAGATAAGGTGTTTATAGTTGAACAACATCTTTCAAAGGCAACTTATAAAGGACTCAATGCTATGCAGTGGAATCGGCTTGACAGAGGAGATGCAATAATTAGTGATTGGCCTACATTTAAGAAGATACTGAGGATTGTATTCCTTCCACAAGATGACCTTAAAGCAGTTAATCCGACTGTAAATCATGAGGAAAGAGATCTGGGTCAAGAGCTAGATGAATTGAAACAGATGGTTCAACAATTCATCTTGGGATTGAATGTCGACACTAATCTGAAGCAGGTTTCAGCAGTCACTACAAATGAGGTAAACCCTAATCCTATAGATTTACCTATCCTTAATGATATGGCCACCGAAATAGAGATCTCCATGGAACAAGTTGAAGAGGAAAACATAGCTGATGTTTCTAAGGATTCTGAGGTAATATCTAGTTGTGTTTCTTCTACTTCTTTACCTACATGTGATGAAATTATTTTAGAAGCCGAAATTCTTGTTGAACGTGATGATGAGCTGATCATTCTCAAAGAGGAGAGCACAAAAGCTACGATTGATATATCCACAATTGAAGCCATTGTTGATAATAATTTTCAAGAGGTGAATCATGTCAAATCTAAGGAGGAGACATATGAGTTACAACAGATGGATGTCACACCACTTGATCTCCATCCTTATGAAGATCCTTTTGATCAATTTTTTACACCCACTATGGTTTCATCTGGTTATCTACGAGATTTAATTGGACAATCTCTATTAGTATTCGTTGTAAAGGATGACTTTGTTGCAGACATCTTCAAATATTTCAGAAGGTTTAAAGAGAGCTTCAAGCCGTGGAGTTACAAATTCAGAAAGAAAATTCATCGAAGTATTTTGCCGCTTTTGTTAAGTCATGAACTACTCATCATTCCTATGCATAATTCAAGAGAGAGTCATCTCAAAGAAGTGGTTGGAAGAGAATATCAAATTCTACAGGATGACTCGGGACGAGTCTTTTCTCAAGTGGGGGAGACTGATGTAGGACAGATTTCGTGGGTCCGTCTTCAATTTTAGCTTTAATTAGGAATTTAGTAATTTTTAAATTTTAGCTAGTAATTTTCTTTATTTAGGTATTTTTCTTTTATTATTTAGCAGTTTCCTTGTTAGATTAGAAGTTTCTTTTAATTATGATTCTATTAGAATTAGGAAACCCTTATTATTATATAAGGAGATGTAGTAGACAATTTATTAATAGAATTCAATATAGTTTTGATTAATAATATCTGAATTTTCTCATTAGTTGAGAGTTAATTTCGAGTTTTTCAATTCTAAACGTGATTTAGAATTCTTATCGTTTTTTCCGCTGCGTCAATAATTCTTGGTGATGATCAGATTCATCATGTTGGCTACTGTTAGTAATCACTTCTCCGTTTGGAGCTTGATTAATGCTGGAGGTAGCCATGGATGGAGGTGGTGAGGTTTTGCTTAATAAAATGTTCTTACCCTCACATTCACAGCAATAGACGAAGTACTCTTCATATAATGCTGCTCACCAATCTCTCTCTCTCTCTCACATAATGTGTGGGGTGCCTAACCCTGTATTTGTATAACCGCTGAGCGTTAAAAAAGTAAATTAATGATATAAAAATGGCAAATTTTACTTCCGCTACACTTGTTCTTCTTAATACCTACACCTACTTATTCTTAGAGCATCCACAATGCCTAGTTAAATTTGCAGAATTGTCTAAAAAGTAACTAGTATTGGATTGTCTAAAAATGTAATTTTAGAGTAGGAGGAGAGAGAATTGTGAAAAAATACATAAGATGTAAAAATATATAGAAAATTAGATTGGCGGACTTTGAGAGTTAGTCGGGCATCAGGCGGTATCTTAGAGTTAGCCTGGTCGTGGGGCACTCTGAGAGTCCACCTGGTGCCAGGCTAACTCTCAAATACCGCCTGGTCTTCTTTTTTTTTTTTAAATATTACAAAATTCATTTTTAAAAAAATAAAAAAATTAGCCTTTCCCTTCAAAAAAATTCATTTTTTTTAAAAATGTCTCAAAATAATTCAGATTTTTTTAAATAGTTTTAAAAAAAATAAAAAATGGGACGACTTCTTAAATAACGCCCAGCATCAGGTGGTATCTCAAAGACCGCTCCATATATATATTTTATTCTTTTCGACAAATTTGGACAAATATATTTTTATTCTTTTCCCAAATAAGATTGTGTATTTCTAAATTTTTTAAAAGTTTTTAATTTTTACACAATCAAAATAGACAACCGGATTGTGGATGCTCTTATACTGTTGGGAAATTACATTTTTACTTATGCTGATGAAAACTCAAATTGTTCTAATTCTTTTAACCATCAAACTTGTTTGGAAATTAATGGTTTTAAGCTTATTTTAATTAGGAGGAAAGAAAAATAGGGAAAAAAATTGGGGATTTTCTTTGCCTGATTCTCCTAAAATCCGGGATTGATTTAATGCATTGTTGATTTTTTGTTGTCGTCCTTAATTAGGATATAAATCGGTGGTTTCAAAATCTAATAATCCTTTACACTTTCTCTCTCCATTGTTCCTTCAGGGTTTTTTTTTGGATTTTTTAGACTTCTACGGTGGAGGTGGTTAGTTTGAAATACGTTCAGACATTTCTTTAAATCGATGAGAAGTAGTAAGTACTATGATTTCGATCGGATTAGAGACTTACATCAAAGAAATGGGAAGAAATTAATCGACCGCATCTCCGATAAAAAAAAAATAACAACTAGATCATCCAATGATCCTACGGTTCATAAAGCTATTCCACTACTAATACCATCTGTTGGGTTTTTTATTTTTATTTTTAATAAAAGTTAGAGAGTTAAATTAGGGTTTAGAAGAGTTACATAGATATTAAATGATGTTAAGTGGGAAGACAGATGTCAAAAACTTAGCTAGGGAATAGGGAGGGGATAGAAAAAATGGGAACAGAAGATTTGGACTCCTATAAAACCCGGTCCTTCAATGCACTTTTGAATTCCCGCAAAGAAAACAGAGCGCGCTCTTTCTTCACAAATTCTGTTTCTCACTTTAACATCACATATCCGAAGATTAGAGGATGTTGAAGAGAAAACGAATTAACCATGAAGAAGGTGAAGAAGATTCGAATGAAGGTACGTTTCATCTCTCTTTCGCTGTACATTTCAATTTCTGCATTTCTGATATAGTTTTTATGTGTTTGAATCCTATTCTGTAACTTCGATTTTCACCATGAAGAAGGTGAAGAAGATTCGAATGAAGGTACGTTTCATCACATATCCGAAGATCAGAGGATGTTGAAGAGAAAACGAATTAACCATGAAGAAGGTGAAGAAGATTCGAATGAAGGTACGTTTCATCTCTCTTTCGCTGTACATTTCAATTTCTGAATTTCTGATATAGTTTTTATGTGTTTGAATCCTATTCTGTAACACCCCACTTCTCAAATCTAATGATCCAACTCGGATCATTAAGCTTGAGAAGAAGAGTATTAGATAGATACATCATTAAAGGTATTGTAGAAATAAAGTTTGATAATTCCTTTTCTCTTTTTCATAAATACCAACTTAAATGTCATGGATAATCAAGTTTGATTAAAGTAAATACAAGGGTTTATACGAACCAAACACATGTTCTAGACATACATTAATCTGTCCAGAATATGTATCAGGTCTGTTGATTTATAGATAATTAATTCATCTTAAATCGATTTTAAGTGATTCCAAGACTAAACGAAAATAGACATTTAGGGCTAAAATATCACAGAAGAAAGTTTTCTGAAATAAAAATCAAAACAGATAGTAAAACTACCCGCAACTGAGATCATGTGCACTGACAGCAGAAAATTCAGCAACGGTATTTTGGTTTAGGCCTATCAAAAACAGAAGATTAAAACTACAAAATTCGTGAAATTTTAATGGCAAATAACTGATTTCATTATAAAGAAAATCCCACTGACAGAATATCATTCTGATCTCAGAATTAAGAGAAATAATTAAAACATTGCAGTACTATCAGATTTTGAGTTCAAAAACTGAATATGAAATATTACAAA
>MVGT01002665.1:379356-420568 GCA_002174775.1 Macleaya cordata | reverse complement strand
ATGAATTAAACCTCTCCTTGTATGAACATACTTCATACAATTAATTCATTTTGTTATATTATACTCACTATATATGCATATTAAACAGAATTAATAAACTAGTAATTAAACTCATAAATGTCGTAAACATTGTTTTTAGGGCATAGCCCCAACATGATTAGTTTTAACTCTTTTCCCTTATCTCTCTACATGGTGACTACTGATGGAAAATAACCACACTTCTAAAGGGCAAGAATTAAGAACCATATATATCTCTCAAAACCATAAAAGTCTCTCATCCATCAAAGAGACTAGGGTGTTACACCCAAATTTCAATATAAGATGTGCCATAACTACTGGACTGGGTTTTTCTCTTAAGCCCAAACTAGACTTTACTTGGGCCTGGTTATGTGGGCCACAACTAATATTCTCCCACTTGGCACATATGACCCAAGGCAAAACAAAACATGTTTTATACAAGTAAAACTATTTTGTAAACCAACTCTATAAAGGGCTTAAGATAAAACATACAAGCGCGCAATATATATATATTTTTTGAAATAAAATATCTCAATCTATTGGCATCTCATTCATCATAATGTCATAATTAAGTAATCATCTAGTTTAAGTCATGGCGGTTATACGTCTTATAAGCGACATATTCCCTTCCATGGACCACAACACTGGTAATCACCTAATTTGACCTATAATTTGGAAATATCACATTTATAAAAGACTAACATCATAAGTGCCTTTCAAGTGGTTCAACTGTCATGTCTTATCAAGACAATTCCTGTTATCTTACATCACATTTCCAAATATGTGTACACCTAGGATAAAATAGGAAATTCGAAATATTAATTATTGAGATCTCAAAGATGTCTTATAGAAAAGAATCATAATATCCATGTTACCATATAGCCAACATCATGGGATACATCTAACAATATCATCATGTTCTTTAAAAGTCCTGAATCATGATCCCTTGGTTAATGGATTCTTTATTATAAGTTACAACTTATATATTCTAAAGACATCTATGTTTCTGAATCTCTTTCTTAAGATAAAGTATTTAACCTATTAGAATACTTTTTCCTTTTGGAAGAGATAAATGTTGCAACACATTAAACTCTTAGCGACTTGGCAATAATGTCGACAAATTCAAGTCCTAAGATAGGTTTCGCAACCATAACTATAAGTTGTGGTCTTAAGTTTGCCACAAAGTCAATCCCCATTCATTCTTAATGATACAATAATGGATTGATATCATAAACCCTGCGCATGTATAGGAGTACATGACTTAAGGTACTTCCTACTATTAGGGTATACATTAGGCTTCCTAAAGCCTCATTAGATGGAAATTTCTTCCATGTGCTTACATTCCCTATTATTATTTCATAATAGGGGTGTCACTAGTTGAATTTACTGAATTTTTCTAAATTTCTTCAGATATTTCTATTATATGACTACCTTAACGATTATTGTGTTCGGAATGAAACATTCCACCCAAACATGTGGGTTATCTCAATAATATAGACTGAGAAATTCTTGAGTTCTATGCACAAACCAAAACCAATTCTAGTAAGTTAACTAATCTGAATACATATAACAAAACATATAAACTTACTCCCAATATTCTTCAGATACAAATACCGATCTATAAGGTATTTCTTAAAACTGAAGAAACATAATGATGGAATTATTAAACTTGAAGTACCATCTCTTGGAAGCATGTCTAAATCTATGTATTGAACATTTAGACTTACAAAATATGTGTTTCATTTTTCTAAATAAGAAGCTGAAAGTCTAAATTCGCCCTACGGTTAATGAATTTAACCGTATGTCAATGTGACTATGGTTAAGGATCACACTATCACCTAATTAAAAATTACTAAGGTGATAAGAGTACAACAAAAATCTCTAACAAGAGTATTGACTTATTCGATTCTTAATATGCGGAATTAAGAACAAGAATCGAATATTTCAATCTCACAACAAGTATGAAAATATGCACAAGAGATTTTGTTAACGAGGAAAACCCAAACTGGGAAAAACCCCGGGACCTAGTCCAGCAAGAATCCACTAAAAGTTATTGAAAACTTACAACCCGATTTACCACTCGATGGACACGATTTACGACTCCCTCTACGCTCCAACAGCTACGGTGTACAGTTCTTCCACAAATTCGAAATCCACGAATTTGCCTCTTAGTAGATGATGATGCGTCTCCAACTTGAACTCCACAAGTCCCGCACCTTGAACCAATACTTGACTCCTCAAGTATATCACCACAAGCTTGAAACTTCAAGCTCAACCACCGGAAATCCACCGGCAACAAAACTCAGGTTTTGAGTTAAAATGGGAAGGATTAAAGCATGTACAACAAGCTTGGAAGCTAAAGAATTAGAGTTGAAACTCTCCAAGAACTTGTTGATAAATAGGGTGAATGGTTGATTAAACATTGATGGTTCAATCCCTATTTATAACTCAAAATGTCCAGCACAAACCCAGAAATCTCTAGGTTGTATTAGGTCAAAAGCTAGACACAATAATGGAGATGAGGAGACATTCCATTGATCCCTCATCCCATTTAGAGGTGTTCCCCACGCACCAATAATTTCCCTAAAACATGCTTAAGAGGAAATGTGCAAAAAAGTGAAAAGGAATCACTTTACAGCTCACGAAACAGCTGAAATCGCACATATCTGGGCGTTGGTTTCGAAACCAAGAAGGTTGGTTTCGAAACCAAAAAAGGCCTGGAATGATTTTCATAACTTTGGTTTCGAAACCAATATGTTTGGTTTCGAAACCAAAGACCATCTAACATCATTCTGTAGCTTTGGTTTCGAAACCAACAAGTCAGTTTCGAAACCAAAAACCATCTGTTGGCATTTTTCAGGGTTGGTTTCGAAACCAATATGGTTGGTTTCGAAACCAAAAACCTCCTGACATCATTTTTCAACTTTGGTTTCGAAACCAACCTCCTTGGTTTCGAAACCAACCTTTGGCCACAGTACAAATGGTCACAGTTTCCCGAAAAACCGTGGTATTCTGACAGCATTCTTTCAAACACTAGTTTTAAGGGGTTTTGACATCTTTTGCCATTCCGTACTTTCTCATATGATCTAATATGAACTAACCACCTATGGTATTGAGTTACTAAGTCACTTACCATCCTAAAATGAGTTCCGGTGGTTTCTCATATGATCTAATATGAACTAATCACCTATGGTATTGAGTTTCTAAGTCACTTACCATCCTAAGATGAGTTCCGGTGGTTCTCATATGATCTAATATGAACTAACCACCTATGATATTGAGTTTCTAAGTCACTTACCATCCTAAGATGAGTTCCGGTGGTGAGTTGAGCTTCTTGGAGTCTTTGCTTCGCAACGAACCGAATGACTCACTAACTCTAACTCAAGTTACATTGACCATCTTGAGTTTACCTTTGACACGAAATTCGACAAATATGACATGAGTGAACTCATGGACCTAACAATCTCCCCCTTTGTCATTTTCGTGACAAAGCCATACATAAGAAAATAGTATAAAGAACCTTCCCCATTACAACTCGTATTTTCTTACACATGACTCAATAGAACTTAAAACACGGATTGTATAAAACAACCTGTTTCCTGCACATGCTCACAAAACAAGTCAAGGAATCTTATAAAATACTAAATACATACCTTGAAGAATGTTTAGAGCATTTAATGAAGGTAGAGATAATATCTCTCCCCCTTTGTCAAAGCTTCTCCCATCTTAAGATATCTTCCAATGGTGGTGAGTTGAGCTTTGCACAAGTCTTCTCTCCTTCACTATAAGTCTTCATTGGTTAAAAATGTAGAGACAACTTGCAAACTCTCATTGGCTATATTGAGTTTGATTTGACACGCAAATTGACAAAATCCATGAGGGAACTTATGGACCTTACAGAAGCTCTTAGAGTAACCCAAGTGCCTCTTTCATTTAACTGGTTCATAACACGTCCTTATGTCAAATTCAAAATCATGTAGCTGAAAGTCATAGTCATTCAGAATAACAAATTTATTCTTTTTCAAGAATATCATAATGTCATTCTCTATGACGATTCTACTATCGGTTAATTGGTGATAATCTCATTATGGAGTGATTATTCATTCAATTGTTAATAATGATATTGAACTAGTCAACAACCATAAGACAAACAACTTCTCCAAAGGAATGATATAGAAACATGTATTCTAATTTCTTTAATAGCCACTTTTCATTTTTTTTTCACTCCCACTGATTTCACTAACCCATAATAATTTGGCATTATCACTTTTAATACTAATGTATTATGATTAGAATGATAAAACTATATACGCTTTTGGATTTTATTAAGTAGTTTGTGATCTGACCACTTCATTCTAAAATCCAATTACTTTTCATGTTATTCTGGCCTCCGCTACACAGCCCCAGATAAGGAGATGTCTAGAATTCATTTCATGTCATGATACGAAAGAGTTTTGGCCTTCCATTACAAGAACTCAATTCAAGAATACATAGCAGTCTATAGAGTTTTATTTAACAAGTATACGGGTAAACAAGAGTAATTTAATACACTTCTAATCATATCCTTAATGTATGGATACGACATTATGCCGTTTATCATATTATGACATTCATCACCTTTATTATATTCAAATGATTCTCATTTTTCCATCTAATATGAGAAAATAGTGATAAAAAATCATTTTCACTTAAACACATAGTGGTCAAGGCATACTAATATCCAAATGGATATAATCAAGAAGCTATGCACTTCGTTTGGCACCTATAATAGTGTGCTTGTTTGTACTTCATTAATACAAAACTTCACACCTTGAGATCAATAAAATCCAAACTTTAGGGATTTCATCTTTCATTGATCTCTTTAACTGTTCTTTAAAGATATACTCTAAATATTTGTGCCTTTAGAAGTAAGAGAATTCATTCATTGACTACATTATTTCAATAATACAATGCAGAATTTAAATAACATAATAAAATCCTGCATAAAATAGAAAAACATAAGAAGTAGTACTACCGTTGACTATCCAAATCTCTTCAGGAGCAATGAGGTTTGTTTCAAAATATACAAGGTTAGACATTTATCCTTCCCATTTCGAAACACACCTCATATTAATGACAATCCTTCTAAAATTGCTCTATCTTTTACAGAAGAAACATGTTTATTGTTTACTCCGTCTATGAGCCTAATAACATAAGTAGACTCATTTACCTTGGATTTTGTCCTTTCAAGTTTCTCCACTTCTTTCAAGCTTCTTGAATTAGGATGAATCAAATAACGTCTTAGTTTCTTAAGTCTTTCCTCTTCAGAAATTACCATTACTGTCAGTAATATGGAATCAATAATAATGAAGTGCTAAGAACGGTTAACGATAAGAGATTTGTAAAGATTCATTCTAAATACTTTAAATTTCCAGCTAGATTTATAATTAATGGTGATAAGTTCATAATGGAGTAGTTACATGCATAGGAACAAATACATTTACTCACGATCTCTACATTTTTTGTGGTTCACTACTCCCACTAAATTCGCCATTATTAAGAAATAAGCACAATCATTATTGGGAAGTCTAATATTGGATATACTGTCTGCAACTCATATTCATATTCATACAATCATAATGCTAAGTCTGTTTGACCTTTCCTAAAACTTAAGGAAAAGATCTCACATTCAAACTACTGATGTTCGTTTGAGTAGTAAGTTTACCAAACTTTACTCAACGATGTATATCATTATTTCGTCAAAATGAGTAACAAACCTAGCATACAATCATGTAGGGAGTTATGAACTTGCCTAACCATAATTTAGGATAATATACATCTTGATTATTGATGAATAAGGAGTATCATCATGATTTTTTCTTTGGGTGAAAAATCATGACAGACATAGCATTCATTCAAGTAGTGAAAAGAAAACTCATTTAATTGTAATTTATGAACAAGAAGTATCATCATTATTTCGTCTTTAGGCTGAAACAATGAGATACAAAGTGTTCACTGAAATAGTAAAGAGAAAACATATAAGCATGATTAGAACAAATGCATTCCACAAACATGAACTAGTAGTATCATCACGATTTTGTCTTTAGGTCAAAATCGCGACATACAAAATGTTCACTCAAAACATATGTTCTAAAGTTGAGGATATACATCACAATTTTCACCTTTGGGTTGAAATTATAACATCTTAAATGCTCTCATAAGTTATGAGTATCTTCACTATGTGAATAAAGAGTATCATCATGATCTCGCCTTTGGGCTAAAACCACGATATACCAAGCATTCACACAAAGATGAAGATGAATTCATAAATATAATTCAGAACAGAAGGGTACTTTAATAATGAACTAGCAGTATCATCACAATTACGCCTTTGGGCTATAATCGTAAATACTAAGTATTCATTCAAAACATAAGTTCTGATGTTGAGCAGGTAGTATCATCACCAGTTTCCTTTAGGCTAAAATTGCAACATATCAAAGACTCATGTAAACTAAAAATCTCTTCACTATACAATGTGGATAACCCCGTAAACATAAGTCAGGATAATTTATATTCAGTGATGAACTAATAGTACCATCATAATTTTGCCTTCGGGCGAAAAATCATGTATACAAATTGTTCACTTATAGAATATATCCTAAGATGAGGCAACAAAATGAGTCAATTACGTTATAACATTTTATAATTATCACAACTGACGATACATTTCCGAACCAATTCTCAGTTGATAATTAATTAACGTAATTAACATTAGTTCATTAATCTAATGCATAAATTACAGTAATATGAACTAAATACATAAGTTTATCATTTACCATGGGTGACTTTGGTGACCATCATACTCGTTAGACTTATAACATTTTATAGTTCAATAAGATAGAAATAACATGCAAGATTAAATCATAAATTGGGTCAAGAAATAATAAGGCGATAACAAGACCCAAAATATAAGTATAAAATCACCAATATAAGTTAATCATAAGCATTTCAAATCAATCAATTCAGTATTTCAATTCATCCGGCTCAGAAAAACGATCAAAATGAGCTTTTATGGCTCCAAAACTGACGTCAAATGAGCCCGAAATTACATAAAAACCAATGTTCACAAAACTAGTTCCAATATAATTTCAATTTCGAAAATCCAATTCTGGTTATAGTAAATTAAGTTCTAATCAAGTCCATTTTAGATTAGTACTTAATCAATACTGGTTCTAATTAGGCATTGGATCAGTTCTTTTATACTTAATTAGTTCAGTTCCAGATCCATAACCAATTCTTGCATAATAGTTCCATATGAACTATTTATGATTCTAAGTTTGGAATCTATTCTAAAATTGGTTCCAGTTCAAATAGGTCGAGTCAAAGTGGTTTAGAAAACTAATTCGGGTCACATAGTAAGGTTTTGTTCAATTCCGTCCAAAAGGTCCATTTAACTTAAGTGGGTCCAACTCACCGAGTCAACTCGGCAACAACCAAACAGGATGTTTTTAAGTTTCAAAAAAAAACTTTCCCTTTATTTTATTCTAACTTTTTCTTAAGATACCTTTTCTTATTAGTTTAGTTTATTTTATACTTAAAAATAAACCAAAATACCATGTTAATTACAACCCAAAACAGCATGCCATCTCTTCTTTCACTCCAAAAGAGAAGATGACAATGGACCTAGACTACAAACCTTTATCATTCATACTTCTACTACTTTTAATACCAACATGCCACCTCATGATCTTATCTTTCAGTAAGAGAGAAAAAACTCTCAAAAAGACACGTCCAGATCTTGACTCATTACCAAAACATTACGGCAATACATCCGGCGGCCGGACGGTAATAACTTTCCGCCAAAACCCGGCCACAATTTTTTATTTTCTATTTTTTCCAACATAATAGGATGGTAAGATAAAACCCATTCGAAACCAAAAGCTAAGAATAATGGGTTAAATAAGAGAGGGTATACAACCTCAATACCTATTTATCAAAACCTTACAAGTCAGATCTTGATCCAACATAATATGGTGATAATTCTATTCTCCACCAAGAAATGGGCAAGCATGCATATCAGAATCATGTCTCCGATACCACATGTTTAACTTTTAGGATCATGTAACAAAATTAGGCGGAAATCAAGTCATGATCTATGGATCTTGATAGTCAAGCTTACTACAAATTAGAATCAAGAAAGATGAAACATACCTTACATCTCTGATACTAAATTGGCTTGAAGGACTTGTGGGATTGATTGGTTTTAACTCTATTCTCTTATCACTCTACATGGTGACTATTGATGGAAAATAATCACACTTCTAAAGGGCAAGAATTAAGAACCATATATATCTCCCAAAACCATAAAAGTCTCTCATCCATCAAAGACACTAGGGTGTTACACCCAAACATCAATATAGGATGTGCCATAACTACTAGACTAGGTTTTTCTCTTAAGCCCAAACTAGACTTTACTTGGGCCTAGTTATGTGGGCCACAACTAACAAGGGTCTCTATGACTAGGATGAACAGGAAGGGAGACAAAGGGTCTCCTTGGCGTAGCCCTCGAGTGCTTCTAAATCTCTTCTTATAAGGAGACCCATTGATTAAAACTGAAAAGTAACATTTGAAATACACATGCGAATCTATCTCCCCCATTTGAGACCAAAATCCATTAAGATCATCATCCTTTCAAGAAACTTCCAGCTAACTCTATCGTAAGCTTTTTCAAGGTCGAGTTTAAGAACCTAACCAGGTAATTTCTTTTTCAACTGACGATCAATGCCTTCATTAGCTAAAAGAATGGCATCAAGGATCTGACGACCATTGACGAAAGCACATTGGGTTTTAGATATAATTCTATCCAAGACAGAACACGGACGGGAAGCCAAAACCTTTGATATGATTTTATACACCGAGTTAATCAGACTGATCGGTCTAAAATCCCGTACCACCTCAACGCAATTCTTTTTAGGAATAAGGGCAATGAAGGTCTCCTTTGCTCTCCAGTCAAGAAAAATTGAGTATCAAAATCCTTAACCATAGCCATAAAATAGTCCTTGATTGTACCCTAAAAAAAGTTATAAAACTCCACTGGGAAACCATCAGGCCCCGGTGTTTTGTTATTAGCCATATCTGAAATGGCGCACAGAATTTCCTCATCCACAATTGGTTCCTCGAGCGATGTCGCCTCACCAGGATTGAGTCTAGAAATGGAGAGATTATGGAGATGAGGCCTCCACTACTCAGTTTCCTTATACAAATCAGCATAGTAATTAGTAACATGATCCCCAATGAGATGCAAATCTTCCTCCGACTCATCGTTGATACGCAAACAACCAATATGGTTAGCACGATGCCTACAATTAGCAATAATATGAAAGAATTCAGTATTTCTTTCGTTATGCTTCACCCAATCAGCTTTAGCCTTTTGACAAAGGGGGATGTCTTGAAGAGAGATAACATCCGCCAATTGCTTCTTCAAATTAATTCGTTCAAACTTATCTTCCAGATCCAGAGGACCTAATTCTTCCTTCCTGTCCAGTAGGCCTATCTTCTCTAGAAGACCATTAATTTTCACATTTACACTCCCAAACGTCTTTTTATTCCACACCTTGATCTTGTCTTTGAGGGCCATAGATCTTCATATAGAAATCTATGGCAAGTTGGACCCGCAACCAACTCATGGGCCCGCAAGATTACGTCTAGCATATTGATTCATAAGAAATCTAATTACATCCAACTGTCTAATTAAGTTACTAGGTTCATCAAAATTCTAATTTATTATTCACAACTAATGGAATTAACTAGTGAACTAAGCATGCACAACTTAATTTTGCATTAACAAGTGCATATTGTGCTGATTGAGTGGGACCTATAAGACTGTAACAACACAATATGGGTTTCGAGCTCGCAGTATATGACAAATTATTGTTCATTTCACAATCAAGTCAAATTACGAAAATACCATTATTTAAGAAAAAGCCCAAACTACCCTTGTTTATAAGACATGCTAGAATTAAGTATTGTGTGTGCAAGCTACACGGGACATTACCATCAGTCTACAATGAGACTCAAATCCGGCAGAGTCTCCTCTGTAAACTGGACTATGCACACCTAATAAACACAGTGCATACAAAAGAAAATACACAGCAGAAGCAAAAGAAGCTAAAAGTATGCACAAAATTGCCACCCATTTTTTTTTAACTGAAATCCCAGCAACATGGGATTTAGAGATACCTGTCCAGAGAACACTGTCTCAATTTATACCATCCTCTAAGTCACCTACAGTATAACTATGACATTCAATCTTTCACTTAACATGGATATATTTGTGATATAATATATAGTTATATTTGTTGTTTCCTGTCAAAATATATATAGCGAGAAAAAGATAAAGTAAAAGTCGCATTCATATAAAAACAAAAGTAACGTAAAGCTCACAACCCGAGCCATAAAACATAAGTCTCTAAAGTTAACGAAATAGAGGTAGTAAGTCATCCACTGTGACTGAAGAGAGGGAGACCCACATCAAACCCAAAATAAGGAATCCCTCGCTAAGTAAACGTCGTCACAGCACNGAAATAGAGGTAGTAAGTCATCCACTATGACTGAAGAGAGGGAGACCCACATCAAACCCAAAATAAGGAATCCCTCGCTAAGTAAACGTCGTCACAGCACCACTAAGGATCCTAACTCGATCCTCAAACGTCAACTGTAAAACCACGGAAATAATTGGGTGAGAAACTCAGTAGGTAGATCAACCATCCTAATACCATCACATGCAGCGATTAATCTGATAACAGCTCAAAAGCATTTATAAATGCAATGCATATTATATAGTTGATTGAAACATCAAAGAAAATCATGCATATACATATACAAACAATGGTAGTGTACTTATGCTAGCATAGCCAAGGAACACGACCGGGTTACTCCAGTCAGAGTTACTTCAAGATCAGATACCAAGTGCGCATAATTTGACGACTACAGACTAGACAAGGGCCCCCAACTAATCCAGAGAAGGTTCCCCGACAACCTTCCCTCGTGTCTAACACCCATCGGGCAGGCATGTGAACCTCAACTAAACTAGTTACTCAACACCACCAACAAACATGGTTTACCAGGAAATAATCGTGACTCTTCCCAGACTTCCCTAGATGCCCCTGTCTCCCTGACGTCCCATACCACCCGAAAGACAAGAACTCCTAGAAAGGTCTCAGATGGTGTACCACATCTGGATAAGCATGATCCACCATCCTTGTAGAAAGTCCTCAACCTTTCACAAGCTTACCTTAGTGACAATATATAGTAGTATATATATAGGTTGCGTGTCTTTTAAGTTAAAGTTCGAAAACTATTTTGAAGAATCCTTTTGAAACTCAATGTCCTTTTCATAGAAATCCCCTTTAAAAAATTCATCTCTTTTGAAATCCACATACAAGAAGTGTAACTGGTCCTAAGGGTGAGGAACCACGGAAAGCCAACTCACCCACCCTCGTAAGGGTGAGGATCCCTGGCAAGCCAACTCGTTCACCCGCGTAGGTCGCGGAACCATGGCAAGCCAACTCGCTCACCTATGTAGGTCGCGGAACCATAACAAGACAATACACCCACCCTCGTAAGGATGAGGGAACCTTGTCAAGCTAACTCGCACACCAATTCCGTGGAACCATGACATGCCAACGCACAGATCGCAGGGCATGATCCGTGGAACCATTGTAACACCCCGAAAAAATTTTAACCCATAAATTTTTGTTGACCCAATGACTCATAAGTATTATTTTGTTGCATATGTGCCAAGAGGTAATTTTACTATTCACTAACCACTTATAGAATTAAGGTATATATATCTATCTATACATATGTGTGTGGGTATGCATATAAGTATGTATAAATATGTGATGAACTTATCTACATGTATACCTATATATTATAATATACTTATTAAATACATATCTACAAATGCATATGTTTTCTTTTGTTTTTAGAAATTAAGTTAAAGTCACAAAATAATTATCTACATATATATAATAAAATAAAATAAATTGAATAAATAAATAAATAAATAAATAATAATAGATTTACCACCACTAAATGATGGCTAGTCCACCATTATAATGGCTAGTCCACCACCACTAAGTATGATGGCTACTCCACCACCACTAAATAATGGCTAGTCCACCATTATAATGGCTAATCCACCACCATTAATTTTTATTTTCATCCACCACCTTAGATTCTATTTTCACCTATATAAGGAGGTAGTTTGTGAAGATAAATATGGTGTAAGTTAAGAGAGAATTGAGAAGAGAAAAATAGGAAGAGAGGAAGGAAAATTAAGAGAAGAAGAATTTGAGAAGATCACCACCCTCTTGGATAATTTCTAGCTATCAAAGGTAGGTCTCATTGAACCATTTCTAGTGGGATGTTTTATCGATTACTATGTTTGAAATTTTATGAAAATATTCATCTCTTAAGATATATGTATGCACGATAAGTTTTTATTATTAGATTGCATCATATGTTATAAATTGTATATCATATGTATTAATCATGATTTTAAGATTTTAAGTATATAATGGTTCTTAATTTAGGTATCCATTAAAGCTTAAGTTTTGCACTAATTTTTAAGTTGGTTTATCTACAACTAATAAAATAATTATTGGACTTATTTTACACAAATAATAGATCTGTTTTTAGGTTAGTTTTACTAATAACAATAAACTGATTTTTTTGTATTTTTGATATGAAATTGTAAATTCCCGTTTTTACTGCATAGTCACTACTATATCGACCATAACGTCTTCGTTATAGACCCAAATTGAGTGATTCCAACTCTCATATGTTTTTAACATATATATGTATCTTCTGTAAACATTTTATAATTTTTAGAGTTCATTTACTATATGTTTTTAATTCTGAAATTTACCTTTGAGTTTTGAAAAAATCAATTTTGCTAAGAAAGTCCTAAAGATTGGTATTTTTCTTCTAGATTGATTTACTTTCTAGTTTAATGCCATGAATAAGAATCATACATTTATCTATTATCTTTCTAATTCTTTTGGAATCACCAAAATCTAATTTGTAAATAATCTACAGCGACTGTTTTCGTTAAACTGTGCATTTCTAAAATCTGAATTCTCGGTTTTACTGCACAGCTGGTACAAAAATAGGTATAACTTCCTTTGTATAATTCTGAATTGAGTGATTTCAGTTCCTATACTTTCATGACACATATATCTACCTTTAGTATAAATTTGAGCACTTTTAGAGTTTGTTTATTCTATTTATTAGACCTCATAAATTGACCTTATGTACAACTCTTGTTCTTATGTATTACGCCTAAAAATCGTCTTTTGGTTCTCCTCTTGTTATTTAACTCCTCAACCTGTTTGTGTATGTTAAGGGTAAACTCTTTGTGGCCCATTACAAGGGTGTAATCTTGTAAATTTAATGAACCCTTTTATGCTTAACGGTTTCTTTTGAATTTAAGTTGGATTTCGAATTCTATTTATGCTTGTTGCTCACAAAACTGTTTTGAAGTTTAAATGAAGAATTTTAGAATTCCAAGGATAGATTTGGTATCAAATTTTCATATTCTCATCGTGATGGTTTATTTTGAGGTTTAAATGAATTATTACATTATTGCATTAACCCAACTTCTTGGTGACAGGATGTATTATGGTTACTCGAGTATTAATGGTTTTGAACTCGATTTTGAAATAAGATCCAAAGAATATGAAAGGTTTTGGTTAACATATTCATGATGCCTTAATATGGGATCTGAATTCCATAAGAGCGAAGGCTCGACGAAACACCCTTATTGACCGGGACAGTGATTTTTCCTTGGAGTTTAATACTCCACCATCGATGGTTGTGGTTCTCGAACCAAGGATCAAAATCGGAATGGGTGATGTGGTTTCCGAAAATCCAAGGATCAAAATCGGAAAATTTGTATAAGATTATATTTTTCATAATTATACGCCTCGTGGTTATTCGAAGCATTTTTTACTTGAGAATTTTTATTAACTACTTATTTGGTGTTTTATCTCTTAGTGTTTAGCCGCTGCCCACTAGGGGTGGGGAGATGAACCTATTGAGTTTTCTCACTATTATTGATAATCCTGCAGATTTCTTAAATGATGGAGATGTGCCGAATACACAAGAATAGAATGATTAAAAGGAGTGATGATTTAAAGCTTCGTATCTCATGTTATGTTTAGATGTTTAAAACTATGGAACTTATATTTTCTATGTTTTATTTTGTTCTACTAGCTTGAAATATTGGTGATGAACTATTTCACGATGTGATAACTATCATCGGGTGTGTTTATCTTAAGTTTGCTAATAATTATATGAATTAAGTGTGCTTGTTTTATATATATTTATTATGATGACTAAACTAGTTTATTTATCGACTTAACACCGTGAGTTCTGGGTTATTAAAGAAGATGGCCCGTGATCCAGAATTTGGGGTGTTACAACTTAGTATCAGAGCAATGGTATTAGATCTAAGTGGTCCTATAGGATGAGTCTTGCTATGCTTGCTTGTTGTTTGCCTAATTTTTATATACTAAAACCTAACACTGAATTTTGTATGTGTGTCACTTGATTTCTTAACTTGTTTGCTTATTTTTGTACATAAGCAAGTATAATAGAGGACGAGCAATTCTCTCTACTTGCTAACTCTAGGAATATAATCCTCGGTGTCGAGACTCAGCCTACCGATGGGAATCAGAACATGTGGCCGAACTGGTATAACTCCTTTCAAAGTTTCATTTCAATTCCTGAGAAATTCCTACTAAAAGCGGTTGACTCGGTGGATACCCGTGACTCCCAATGCCTAAATCTTAAGTGGGGATCAAAGTGGAGAGAACTAAGGACCTACGATCTTAGAACGAGGAATTTCTGTCCATCCAAACATAATCGATCTATTAGCTTCTCGATTCCTGATAGAAGTTTGACGGAGATTACTTCTGTCAAGAAAATTACTGGTAGCCGACTACTTAAACTGAAGGTAAAATTGGGCAAGGAACAAGACCCAATTGAATTCTTTAATCTTTTTCGAGATCAAATCGATTATGAGGATGACAACAGAAGGACTTTTAGTTACGTTCGAAATCGGCTTAACAACTTTAAATCTGAGGAGATTTTAGAAAAGTGATCTATACCCATTCACATATACACTAGCTTTAATCATAGTTATAATATTGTGTGGTTGTGTTAAAGTAATGGATCTTCTAGTACTAAATAAAATAAGCTTTTGCATAATGTGCAATCAAGTGTTTGAAGACCACTGAACCAATTATCATTTGGTTGTACTCACAACTGTATCCTTGTAGGATATGGCAAGGGATGCAAATTAAGATGATGCCTTAGCTCAAGCTCTCCGCGAAATGACTGAGGCCTTACGTGAGACTAGGTCAGGGCCTCTTGTTTCACCTGAACTAAGTGAAGAAACTCGGACGATGACTATAATCCGAGAATTTCATCGCTATGACCCTCCAAAGTTTAAAGGAACTACAAATCCCCTCGAGGCTGAGAACTGGTTAGCTGATTTGGAGAAGAGAATGGACTTCTTACGTGTGGATGACATGCTTCGAGTGGACCTTGCTGTGTACTTACTCACTGAGGAGGCCAATCATTGGTGGTCATTGACTAAGCNTCACTGAGGAAGTCAATCATTGGTGGTCATTGACTAAGTGCACAAAAGAGGTACGTGGAATGACATGGCCAGCATTTAAGCAAATATTTTTAGAGAAGTACTTCCCACTTGCCTCACGGAACAACAAGATGGGAGAATTTCTACAGCTCACTCAGAGGAATATGACGGTAGCAGAATATGAAGCAAAATTTGAGGAATTGTCATGCTATGCTCCACAACTCGTCACCATAGAGGAACTTAAGGCTTTCAAATTCCAAGAAGCCTTGAGGCCTGGTATCCATAGTAGAGTTGCACCTTTTCTACTTACTAGCTTCGGGGGAATTGTAGAACGAGCACTGGTCGTCGAGCGCGAGCATGAGGAATCCCAGAAAATCCATGGTAGGAAGAGAGACAACAATAGGAAGGATTCCTTCAAGCGGCAGAGGCCAAATCCAACTCTAGGACAGAATACACAAGATAAGAATGGGGATAACTCCCAGCCGAAGAAATGTTACGAGTGTGATCAGGCTGGACACATCCGCAAACACTGTCCTAGACTTAGACAACAACAACCTCAACAAGGTCAAGGAGGCCAGTATTCGAGACCCAATTAGCAGCAGCAACAACAACGACCTCAGAACCAACAGAGGCCAACATAACCCAACCAACAAGGAAGGGCTTTTGCGGCAGTCCAAACTGATGACGACGTGGATAATGCAGTAGTGGAAGGTACAATTCTTTTCTTTAATTCATGGGCAAAAATCTTATTTGACCCTGGAGCCACACACTCTTTCATATCGACTCAATATGTTATATTATTAGGATTAAAGTCTGAACCTCTTAAATCCCCTTTATATATGACTACCCCAATAGGGACTGTATGTTTGAATCGTGCATGTCGAGCTTGTGTTATTCGAATTGTCGATCAGGAACTCGTAGGGGACCTGATCGTTTTAGGGATGACAACTTTTGATGTCATCCTAGGTATGGATTGGTTTGCAACATACCATGCTATATTTGACTGTTTTAAAAAGAGAGTGACCTTCTCTTCTCGAGAAGGTGTCATATTTCAGTTTGATGGTGGGAGAAATCTACTCAACTCTCTCACCTCTTTGGGACACCATCACCAAACGTCAAAACTCCTTTGTAGTTTAGGCTTCCTCGCTCAGCTAGAACTAAGTGATGATAAGAACACTAAGCGTATCCTGGTGGTCGAAGAATTCATGGATGTCTTTCCTGAAGAGTTACCAGGATTACCTCTAATACGAGAGATGGAATTCATAATCGAACTTCTTCCCGGGACGACACCGATCTCCATGCCACCGTACAGAATGGCACCTGTTGAACTCAAAGAGCTGGACAAACAATTATTAGAATTAAAGGAACGTGATTTTATTAGGGAGAGTACCTCATCTTGGGGTGCGCCTGTTCTCTTTGTTAAGAAGAAGGATGGAACTCTCCGCTTATGCATCGACTATCGACGACTAAATGAAGTAACAGTTAAAAACAAGTACCCACTACCAAGGATTGACGATCTATTTGACTAGCTTAAAGGAGCACAATACTTTTCAAAGATCGACTTAAGGTCTGGATATCACCAATTATGGGTACGAGAGGACGATATTTCGAAGACTGCTTTTCGAACTCGTTACGGACTCTTTGAATTTCTTGTGATGCCTTTCAGACTCACCAATTCTCCAGCGGCATTTATGGATCTGATGAATCGTGTGTTCAGGCCATACCTCGACAAGTTTGTTGTGGTGTTTGTGGACGACATTTTGGTTTACTCAAAGACTTATGAAGAGCATGCAGAACATCTAAAAATCACCCTACAAACACTGAGAGGGCATCAGTTGTATGCAAAGCTAAGTAAATGTGACTTCTGGCTATCGTAGGTCCAGTTTTTGGGTCATGTCGTGACAAGAGATGGTATTCGAGTGGACCCTACTAAGATCGAAGCTGTGCTGAAATGGGAAAGACCGAAGAACATATTCGAAATTCGTAGCTTCCTTGGTTTAACTGGCTATTACCGAAGATTTGTAGTAGGTTTTTCATGCTTAGCAGCACCAATGACTAAGTTTACTAAGAAGGGCGTGAAATTCGTGTGGAATGAGGAGTGTGAAGAATCCTTTCAAATTGTGAAGGAAAAGTTGACTTCAGCACCTGTGTTAATTACCCCAGGGAGTGGAATAGGGTATATCATTTATAGTGATGCTTCCTTGAAGGGACTCGGTTGTGTGCTTATGCAACAAGGACGAGTTGTTGCCTACGCATCAAGACAACTAAAGATGCACGAACAGAACTATCCAACTCATGACCTAGAATTGGAAGCCATTGTCTTCGCACTCAAGATTTGGCGGCATTATCTTTACGGAGAGAAGTTCGAAATCTATTCAGACCACAAGAGCCTACGATATATCTTCACACAAAGAGATCTTAATCTGAGGCAGCGTCGATGGATGGAATTTCTTAAGAGTTTGATGTGGGTCTCCCTCTCTTCAGTCATAGTGGATGACTTACTACCTCTATTTCATTAACTTTAGAGACTTATGTTTTATGGCTCGGGTTGTGAGCTTTACGTTACTTTTGTTTTTATATGAATGCGACTTTTACTTTATCTTTTTCTCGCTATATATAGTTTGACAGGAAACAACAAACATGACTATATATTATATCACAAATATATCCATGTTAAGTGAAAGATTGAATGTCATAGTTATACTGCAGGTGACTTAGAGGATGGTATAAATTGAGACAGTGTTCTCTGGACAGGTCTCTCTAAATCCCATGTTGCTGGGATTTCAGTTAAAAAAAAATAGGTGGCAATTTTGTGCATACTTTTAGCTTATTTTGCTTTCGCTGTGTATTTTCTTTTATATGCACTGTGTTTATCAGGTGTGCTTAGTCCAGTTTACAGAGGAGACTCTGTCGGACTTGAGTCTCGTTGTAGACTGATAGTAATGTCCCATGTTTTGGGTTACGGGGCTGGTTCGTATTTCTTGAGCATTGAAACATGAAAGACATCGTGAACATTCCCCATATGGATAGGCAAAGCAAGTTGGTAGGCAACTACACTGATGCGTTTGAGAATCTTAAATGGTCCGACAAAACTGGTTGCTAACTTTCCCTTTCTGCCAAAACGTGAAATACCCTTCCTGGGGTTCACCTGAAGAAAAACATGGTCGCCCACACTAAATGTTAAGGGCCTTCTTCGACAGTCTGCATAACTTTTCTGTCTGCTTTGAGCTGCTAACAGTCGTTGGCATATGATCTGGACCTTTTCTGTTGTTTCTTGAACATAGTCTGGACCCAGCATTCTATGTTCTCCAACCTAAGCCCAACATACTGGCGATCTATAGGGTCGACCATACAGTGCCTCGAAAGGTGCCATGCGAATACTTGCTTGGTGACTATTATTATACGAGAATTCCACCAATGGAAGTTGATCATTCCATCCTCCTTTAATGTCCAAAACGCAAGCTCGTAACATATCTTCAAGGATCTTTATGACACATTCTGATTGGCCGTCTGTCTGCGGGTGAAAAGCAGTGCTAAAAGATAAAGTCGTACCCATGGCTTTTTGGAAACTCTTTCAGAATTTAGATGTAAAGTGTGGGTCTCTATCAGACACTATAGATAGAGGTACTCTATGGTGTCTTACCACTTCTCGAACATACAACTGACTTAAGGTGCCAAGAGTATCAGTTTTTTTGATAGCTATGAAATGTGCTGATTTCGTCAGTCGATCGACGATAACCCACACTGTGTCACGCCCTTGTGCAGTTCGTGGTAGTCCAGATATGAAATTCATTGTGATGGGTTCCCACTTCCATTCAGCTACAGGTAAGGGTTGCAACAACCTTGAGGGTTTCCTATGGTCTATTTTGACTTGCTGACAAGTTAAGCATCTTGATACGTACAAAGCCACATCTCTTTTCATGCCACTCCACCATAATTGCCTTAGTAAATCCTAGTACATTTTTTATTCACCAAATTTAAATTGAATATTTAGACTTGTGAGTTTAATCCATTACATCTTTCCTTAATTCACCTATATTGGGTACGCATAACCTTCCATGGAAACGAAGTCCACCATCTGCTTGTATAGTCCAACCTTCTGTTCCAGAGCCAGCATTGATCTTAGCACGGATGTCCTCGAGTCCGGAGTCAGTACGTTGAGCTTCAACGATCCTTTGTAATAGTACCGGTTGAGCCAAAACGTTGAAGGCACAAACCTTTGCTTCATTATCTTCTAAATATAATCCTTCAATTGCTTCATAAAGTTGCCAAGTGTGCACCCCTAAATAAGCTAGAGGTCCATAAGATTTCTTACTCAGTGCATCAGTAACAACGTTAGCCTTACTTGGATGGTAATGCAACGTGAATCCCTCGCTAAGTAAACGTCGCCACAGCACCACTAAGGATCTTAACTCAATCCTCAAACGTCAACTATAAAACCACGGAAATAATTGGGTGAGAAACTCAGTAGGTATATCAACCATCTTAATACCGTCACATGCAGCGATTAATCCGATAACAACTCAAAAGCATTTATAAAAGCAATGCATATTATATAGTTGATTGAAACATCAAAGAAAATCATGCATATACATATACAAACAATGGTAGTGTACTTCTGCTAGCATAGCTAAGGAACACGACCGGATTACCCCAGTTAAAGTTACTTGAAGATCAGATACCAAGTACGCACAATTTGACGACTGCAGACTAGACAAGGGCCCCCAACTAATCCAGAGAAGGTTCCCCAATAACCTTCCCTCGCGTCTAACACCCATCGGGCAGGCATGCGAACCTTAGCTAAACTAGTTACTCAACACCACCAACAAACATGGTTTACCAGGAAATAATCGTGACTTCCTAGACTTCCCTAGATGCACCTATCTCCCTGACGTCCCATACCGCCTGAAAGACAAGAACTCCTAGAAAGGTCTCAGATAGTGTACCACATCCGGATAAGTATGATCCACCATCCTTGTAGAAAGTCCTCAACCTTTTACAAGCTTACCTTAGTGATAATATATAGTAGTATATATATAGGTTGTGTGTCTTTTAAGTTAAAGTTCGAAAACTATTTTGAAGAATCCTTTTGAAAATCAATGTCATTTTTATAGAAATCCCCTTTTAAAAATTCATCTCTTTAGAAATACACATACAAGAAGTGTAACTGGTCCTAAGGGTGAGGAACCATGGCAAGCCAACTTACCCACCCTCGTAAGGGTGAGGATCCCTGGCAAACTAACTCGCTCACCCGCGTAGGTCGCGGAACCATGGCAAGCCAACTCGCTCACCTACGTAGGTCGCGGAACCATAGCAAGACAACACACCCACCCTCGTAAGGATGAGGG
Organism: Macleaya cordata; assembly: GCA_002174775.1. Classification (NCBI taxonomy): domain Eukaryota; kingdom Viridiplantae; phylum Streptophyta; class Magnoliopsida; order Ranunculales; family Papaveraceae; genus Macleaya; species Macleaya cordata. The sequence goes on along the minus strand of MVGT01002665.1, from coordinate 399,559 downwards.
AACCTTGTCAAGCTAACTCGCACACCAAGTCTGTGGAACTATGACATGCCAACGCACATATCGCCGGGCATGATCCGTGGAACCATGACATGCCAACTCACAGATCACTCGGGCGAGAATCCGAGTGGAAGTAACACAGGCACCAGTCTACCTAAGGCATACACGGTTCTCCGTGTCTTCGTGAACCCTATCAAGCCCGGTAATGAGATGCCACTACCGTCTTTAGGCGATCACGGACAGAAATTCCTTTTTGTCACATTTTCCAAAGCTGGGTTTCACATCGAGAAAACACTCGATAAAACAGATTCTCGTCTCTTCCAAAGTTTTTCAATATATCAAACATGGTTTTTCAAACATAACAATCATTTCATCCACATAAATCGTGATAGTAAGATTTGAAGTCACAAGTTCACAACAGTTCACAATCCATGAGAAATATTTCATAAAACACGATATATGATCAAGCCTGCATTGTTCCCAAATTAAGATCAGTTTTTCAACGATTTCTTCATATCATAAGTTTGTTGTTATCCATAAATCACATGACATGCCTTGTATACAAGAAAGTACATATATATCAGTTCAAAACATGCATTTAAAATGGTTGGATACTATTAAGATGAATTGACCACCTACCTCTAGCGGTACAAGAACTGTTCACCCTTGTCACCAAAAAGGCCGAAGGCTCCTAGCTCACTAGCTGGAGAAGAAAAATAAAGAAAAACAACCATTAGGTTCTATCATTTAGAATCCTAAACCACAGCAAAGCAAAACAAGTACCAGTTAACCTTCGGAGCCTTAAACTTAGGCATCCTAAGTCAAAAGTCCATAATAACTACATTTAGTTCCTAAGAGTCTAGAGAACCTAACCAATGTCTTAGGTTTTGAATTAAGGACTTAAAATGTTACCATAGTTGGCCTTGAACCTTAATATAAGCTCCACTATACTCGGGGCAACAAAAGTAACCATCTAAAATGCTGAAAGGAAACCTCATTTAGCCTCACATAAGCGAAAAGAAACTAGAACCATCACTCTGCATCCCTCCTAATCATTCTTAATGTCCATCCATAAAGAAACTTTTTGGATTGGGAGGAATTATCATCATTCACACCCTTATTACCAACCCGAAATAAGTTAAGATCTTCCTCAAGCATAACAACTCCATCTTGATTTGAGTAGTATACATCATCTAATGTTATCAACTCATAAAAATTAACATCATCATAATAATAACTTTAAAAGCAAGAGTTATAAACACCCATTGTAAGTATCTAATCTATCACCATTTTAATTCAAGCCTAAACAATATACTTTTACCATTTAACTAATTCATTACTTAAAATTAACAAAAAATCAGTCTAAATAGTCTACTAGACTTCTTCGAAATTTGATAACCATTATGAATATTCATATATTGACCAAGACCTACATCCCAACTCTAAGCAAGGTAAACTTCAACTCTAACTATCATTAACAGTCCCAAGAATACTTAAAACAATCCACAAACTTCATCCTAGTTTTAGAAGTCATTATCCACCAAAACAATGCAAGATTTTATATTCACCATAACCAAGCATCATCTTTAGTATGAAACTAAAGGAAATCAACCCAATAATCCAAATGGAATTACAACTAGCCTTTACCAATGTAGAAATCCACTCCATTACAAGGTGAGTTATAAGATTTCTTCATCAAATGTTCTCTTACTTCAAAAGAATTAATGTCTTGGTTAAGAAATAAAATCTTACCACAAAATTTGATGAATCTCTCTCCAAAACTCCTTTACCAACCAAAAGATTCAACTTAAAAGATGTCCACCTTCAACAAAATTCAGAATTGATTTAAAATCATTATCATTAAATAAGAGAATCACTCAAGATTTACAAATTTTCGGTTTCCCTCAAGAACCCTAAGTTTACAACACTCCAAGCAACTTAAACAAGAGAATAAGTTGTTGAAATCTTACTTCAATCCTCAAAAATTCAGGCTAGTTCATCACCTTTTCCACCTTTGAGTTATTTCTCATCAAGATCTACATCATAGGGGTGAGTGGAGTAAAACCCTAAATCATTACACAAAGAAATCAGCAGAAATTTTGGAGTTTTAGTGTTAGAAAATTACCGCAAGCAAGAAGAATAAGAGGGGGAGATTGAGGACGAACCCCTCTTTCAATCCCCCACTCGATCTCTCTCTTCTTTCTCCCTCCTTCTCCTTTTTCCTCTTCTTCCCTGCGTTTTTTTTGCTCCCTCTAGCTATTGCTGCCATTTTCTCTCTTCTTCTAACTCTCTTTCTCTCAGCCGATTTTATCTTCCCTCTCCCCTACGCCATCTATCCTCTCTTCCTCCCTGGTTTTTCTCTCCTTCTCTCAATGCCTCCTTCTCTAGCTCTCCACCTTTCTTAACCCATCTCTCTCTCTAACTTTCTGTCTCTCTCCAACGATCTCTCTCAAGCTCTCTCTCTCTCACACACTCTTTCTCCCTCTCAATCTTTCTCTCTCACGCACTATTTCTCCTTCTCTCTCTCTCTCTGTCGAGTCTCCCTCTCTCTTCTTCTTTTCTTTTTTTTTGATCAGCATACAGCTGATTGGGGAGGAGGGACAGTGGTCGTGTTTGGTTGGGGGAGAGTGGTGGTGGTGGGATGGCCCTGGGTTGCGAGTTGGGCAGCGGGTCAGGCCAACCCGTGGCCCTAAATCTAGCTAAATTTTATTTATTTATTTTTAAATCAACCCCAAATTGTTCTACCTTTGTTATTGTGAAAAAAATACCTTTAAGGTCTAGAGTTCACCTCTGAAATTTTTAAATCTTCAAAGTACACCTCATTAATTAAATGTACGTATAAGTAATAACCCCACAAAAAATTACAATAGTACTCGCTGACTCATTAGGCTGAGTCACGGGGTCGATTTACGGGGTCTCACAATCTTCCCCCCTTAAAAGAAATTTCTTCCTCAAAATTTGGGGAAACTACTGCATTTCAAAGTTAAAACTCTAATTTGTTTCAGAGGCATTCGATGCTTCGACCCTCTTCAACTTCACTGCAGGTTGTCTAGGAACTTCAAAGGTCACTATCTTTGCATAACAGCCAATATGTGTGCATGATGTGCAAACAACCAATCCATCTTAAAATCAGATCGAAGTCTCAAATATCAAACAATATCTTTACGCTCATTCCTATCTTACTATTTTGAACTATGCAGTCTCTACAGACTTTATGTGGCACTGAACACTTTCCTATAGGATGTGCTAGCTCCAAAATCTTTCCAATGAATTGAAGCTGGCAAGTTTAGGGTTTCTACTAACTTAGTAGCAATGATTGAAGAGTAGAACCAAGGTCAAGTAACACATAAATTCAGGCATCATATAACAAAATCTTACCTTCCATCACATCGTTGGAAATTCATGCATCATCCTGCAAAATTGCAAACCTGCATCCCTGAGTAACTCCACCTGATTGTCGTTGATCACCCCTGGGGCAACTCCACCTCACATGTCCTCTTTCACCACAATTCCAACATTGTAGTCTACTACGATCTCTTTATTGTTGTTATGGTTGTTGGGGTTGCTGTTGTTGCCTATTCTGGTTCTGATTTGGTTTCCCCTCTGGTCTGGCAGGTGACTAGGGTGCTCGAGCCGGAGGTGTGGTTCTTTGTCCTTGGGATGACTCACCATGCACCATTTGCCTCTTACCTCCTGTGAACTAATTTTGTTGTTGAAATTGGGCTCCTTGCCTCTGCGTGGCCATCTCTTGCCTTCTCTGAAGTACCTCACACCCCCTCTCTAGCATTTGAACCTTCCTAACAATCTCATTAAAACTGTGAAATTCTAAAGCTAGGAGTTTTTCAAACAGCTGAGGATTTAGTCCATCCCTGAATTTCCTTATCTTGTCTACCTCTTTATCAACGATCGTAGGGGCAAAGCGAGATAAGTTAGTGAACCTAGCCACGTACTGATCCACGGTCATACTTCCCTGCCTCAGGCCCATGAACTCATAATACTTTCTTTCCTTCACTGCAGCAGAGAAATACCTATCCAAAAATAAACTTTAAAACTCGTCCCAAGAAATTAGACCAATTCCTTCTGAAGTGCCTTTCCACCAGTCCCATGCATCGTCGACTAGCATATAAGTAGCCATCCTAACTTTCAGCTCATCAGTGCATCTAATTAAGTTAAATATCTTCTCACTATCATTAAGCCACCTTTCAGCTTTTGCTAGATCCGGTGTTCCATCATAAGAAGTGGGTCCCTAACTCTTGAAGTCCTTCAGAATCGCATTATCGTCATGTGGCCCAGGGTTCCCAACCATAGGTGGAGCAGGCTGGGGAGGTGGTGGTGGTGGGGGTACCACCCCTTGTGGAGCTCCTTGATTCGCTTTAACCTCTTGTCTCAACTGGGCCACTTCAGTAACTAACAAGTTGACCGTTTGGAGAATGCCGACTAGTCCAGGTTCGGCGGTTGTGGTTGTGGCAGGGGAATAGGTGCATGAGGCGGTGATGGCGGTGGTGGAGGTAGCGGTTGTTGTCTAGGCCGCCCCCGCGGCATCGTTCATTGCCACTAGTCATAGAAGTAACAAATTTATCTTCATATTCCACCAAAACTTGTAAAACCATTAAATAACATAAACCAATTGAAAGCATTTAAGTCAACAAAATATCAACGTACAGTAATAAGGTTTTTTATATTTTGGTGACTTTTAGTTCCTTAAAGCTTTTAGCTTTTAAAATATTTTCCTACTTTTGGTGGCTTTTATCTTGTTACTTGATTTATTCAGAGCTAACAATGCTCTGAGACCATCTGTAACGCCCGGTAACCCAAAACACGGGACATTACCATCAGTCTACAACGAGACTCAAATCCGGCAGAGTCTCCTCTGTAAACTGGACTAAGCACACCTGATAAACACAGTGCATAAAAAAGAAAATACACAGCGGAAGCAAAAGAAGCTAAAAGTATGCACAAAATTGCCACCCATTTTTTTTTAACTGAAATCCCAGCAACATGGGATTTAGAAAGACCCATGTTGCTGCCGTTTTCTCTCTTCTTATGAAATACACGGCTGTTGCTGCCGTTTTCTCTCTTCTTCTAACTCTCTTTCTCTCAGCCGATTTTATCTTCCCTCTTCCTTACGCCATCTATCCTCTCTTCCTCCCTGGTTTTTCTCTCCTTCTCTCAATGCCTCCTTCTCTAGCTCTCCTCATTTCTCAACCCATCTCTCTCTAACTCTCTGTCTCTCTCCAACGATCTCTCTCAAGCTCTCTCTCTCACGCATTCTTTCTCCCTCTCAATCTTTCTCTTTCACGCACTCTTTCTCCTTCTCTCTCTCTCTGTCGAGTCTCCCTCTCTCTTCTTCTTTTCTTTTTTTTCTGATCAGCATATAGCTGATTATTAGCATACATCTAATTGGGTAAGGGAGACAGTGGGAGAAGCCTGGTTGGGGGAGAGTGGTGGTGGCGGGTTGGCCCTGGGTTGCGAGTTGGGCAGCGGGTCAGGCCAACCCATGGCCCCAAATCTAGCTAAATTTCCCCCTTTGTTTTTGTGACAAAAATACCTTTAAGGTCTAGAGTTCACCTCCGAAATTTTTAAATCTTCAAAGTACACCTCATTAATTAAATGTGTGCATAAGTAATACCCCACAAAAAAATTACAATAGTACTTGCTGACTCATTGGGCTGAGTCATGGGGTCGATTTACGGGGTCTCCCAGGAGTGTTCTTCACTGTGTTTCTTTGAGAGGGGGTGTACAAGGGGTATCCAATTGTATACAGGTTTAGGGTTGAGGATAAACTATGTGGGTTTTCTTGTACTGATTTTATTTTTCTCATAGTGAAGTGAGTTCTCTTTGTGGATGTAGGCAGGTATTTTGTCGAACCACTTTAAATATTGTGTCTTATTGTGTATTATTATTATTTGCATCATCGACTTAACTTGTTACGCTTCCGCGCGGGGGATTTGGTGTGTTAAAATCCCTACACTTTAAGGAACAGAGATGTTGTAAATAGACTTGTTATTCTCTTTTCTTAATATATTTTATTCTTTTCTTGCTTAAAAAAAAGACTTGCTATAGATGGGGCTAGAGTTTTCACATCTTTAGTGGAGATTATGTAAATAACATCACTTTGGTATTTGCCTAGAAAATTACTATTTTTTTTCTCAAAAGATTTGTTTTATCTGATCTGCCAGAATACCTGAACAGTAGTCAACAATTAAAGACACACTAGGTATATCGCCTTGCCTTTGGCACAGCTCAATACCTCGTAATTAAGGTTTGCGGAAAAAAACTTTTTAAAAAAGAGTATTCCAGTCATTTAGCTCTTCATTTAAGTGGAATAAAAATTGTGAAAATTAATTGTCCATTCTCACAACACATGCTACACGCGCACCCACACACACGCCCTTAGATCTACTCCACGCGACTCCACCGTCAAATGTAAATCAGGTGTAAATAAATAACTATGGCCACGGTACACATCCGATATTAGGCTATTTTGATCATTCATATAATAAAGTTGTTAAAGGGTATAAGGGTATTGGTGGAATATCAAAAAAGAAAATAAAGTTATTTTGGCCATTTATACAATAAAGTTGTTAAAGGGTGTAAGGGTATTGGTAACCCACAGCAAAAAGGATGCTTTTAAAGGAGAATTCGGTCATTATAGGAATCATTTTAACCCCCGCCCCATCATTTTAACCCACAACCCAGAAAGTGGGTTCTGTTGACCCTTAGGTTTGTCCTAGTCAGCATACACTCCGTCCTCCTTTAGTACATCTATGTATGTGGATCTCTACTTCATGGGCAGATTTATTCACGCTAAGAGCCTATCTTTGGGTGCGTTGAGTCCGCCAGGACCCCAAGTAAAAATCATTCATAATACACTCTGGAGTCTGGATCTTTAACTTCAAGGTCATTAGCAGAAAGCTATTGAGCCCTTCAATCAGAACTAGCAAGGCTAAGTGGTAATAGTCAGCAAGCTCAGGTTCAGTATATTAAGTTTGTGGGCATCCAACTCAAAACCAATTGGCAATGAGTGGTGTGACCCAGGATCATTATATATTGGGTTTGCTAGGCTCTCATATCTCATGTGGGACTATTCTCATTACGCCCCCTCATGTGTGGCATTCTTTTGCGCCTAATACTTGGAACTCGTTTTGGGTGATGGAGAGTACATATGGTCGTTGGGCCTATCACGTGTGGGCCTACGCTCTGATACTATATTAAGTTTGTGGGCTTCCATCTTAAAACCAATTGGCAATGAGTGGTGTGAGCCAGGATCATTATATATTGGGTTTGTTAGGCTCTCATATCCCATGTGCGACTCTATCTCATCACTCCCCCTCACGTGTGGCGTTATTTTGTACCTAACACGTAGAACTCTTTTTGGGTGACGGGGAGCATGTGTGGCCGTTGGGCCTATCACGTGTCTAGCAAACTTAATATATAATGATCCTGGGTCATACCACTCATTACCAATTAGTTTTGAGTTAGATGCCCACAAACTTAATATGGTATCAAAGCGCAGACCCACACGTCATAGGCCCAACGGCCACACGTGCTCCCCGCCACCTAAAAAGAGTTCTATGTGTTGGGCGTAAAAGAATGCCACACGTGAGGGGGCGTGATGAGAATAGTCCCACATAGGATATGAGAGCCTAGCAAACCTAATATATAATGATCCTATGTCACACCACTCATTGCCAATTGGTTTTGAGTTGGATGCCCACAAACTTAATACAGAATAGTCCTTCCTTCGTCTTGTTGTTTGGAGAAGAAAGCATTGTGTAAAGTCGCATTGTGTAAAGTCTCCTACTCCATTATTCAAGTTTAATAAAGGACTAAGGCGCTGCTCTCTTATGTGTTATTCATGGTGTTACCGTATAAAATACTTTATTTGAAGATGGTGATGCTACAAATACATGAGAGGATATTTATCTTGTCAAAACGAACGCTGAACTCCAGCAGAGCTACTGCGTTCCTCAGCGAATAAAAGTCAGCGGAGGAGATAAAAATAATTTGAGGGAGAATTCTGGAGAGAGGAGCTCAGAAGTTCGCTAAACAAACTACTTTCACTCTCTTCATCGCCTCCTCTCTATCTCTTCCCAACATCACCACAATGTAGAAGCTTTGGGTGTGTTTATACTTAAGAGAAAATAGTAGTTCTCTTGAGAGAAAATTTACTCTTGTGATAAATTAGAAGATCTGAAACCATAAAGGGATAGGATCCAAGGATCACCCAAAATGGCAATAGGTTGCCCGTAACCACCAACAAAGAAACTGACTTATCTGATTTCTGACAGCAAACATGGAATGCCAAGTGGTGGATGTTGTATTAGATGGACCAAAAGTTATCAAACTGCAACTATATATCTAGTCTATAACAGGCGAACCCAAAGGGCATCTGTGTTAGAGTGAAACCTCCAAACAAGCTTAGCTAGGAGGGATTTATTCACCAATTCAACATATCGTATACCTATGCTACCACTATCCTTCGGGACGCATGACTCTGCTAAATTCAGCACAATTTTTTCACTGATTCATTTTATATCCAAGTCAGACGTTTTAAATGAGTCAGACTTTGAGTCAGCTATTTAAAAATCTAACTCAACTCAATTCAAACCTGAAGTCAAATTTAGATGTCCATTCAGAGCATCTCCAATGCAATCGTGAATATGGTAAAAAAAAATGGATTCCACGTAGGAAAAATAGACATTTTATTCTAAAAACTCATTTTATTGCCAAGTTAGCTTCCAAATTTCTCTTCACATTAGCATTAGATAATGTTTTTTAGAGCAAATGTCTATATATCCTAAGTGGCAATCAATATTTACCACATTCACATTAGCATTAGAGATGCCCTCAGTACAAAACAAACACCATCTTAGCGATGTTATTCTATGTTTTAATCCTAATAAGTGATTTTGTCCGCAGCTTATAGTTCTTAGATATTTGGTTTTAAATAGAGGTGGAAAAATATGACCCGACTCGCCAACTCTTCTTTAACTCGATCTGCTAGCTAAATAATTCAGGATTAAGGTTGAATATTTAATATGTTACCCCTTAATTATGTTAGGTTTAGGTTTGACTTTGACTCGTCTACTTATTTTATAAAAAAAATGTCAAAATAGTCAGGATTAGGGTTGCAAAAAATGACCTGTTTCATAAATTAATCAGGGTTATGGTTCGATAATCTTGACCCGCCAACCCACCTAAGATCGACCCAAACCCAACTCGTTGCCAGCCGAAGAGAGCAGATCTTATGTCCCCATTTGCATGTACCCTCTATGTGCCAATGTTTAATTGGGTTTATGGGGCCCATATGGAAGCGAACCAAAGGTTGAATTTTTTGTAAGATTGTATTTGTTCCCCATATAGATCATTCTCACAAAAAATCAATTTATTCTAAGATATCTAATGCTATCAAAAGTTGATTGAAAAATAAACCGTTCATTATCATCGTTTTTTTTTTTGATTAACATCTGATAAGGTATTAAAAGTTTTAGAAATGGTTGATTTTTTGGGAGAATGATCTATATAGCATGGAGAATAATCTTACAAAACAATCAGTCGTTGGTTCGAATCAAATCAACGTGGGCACATATAGGGAAAATGCAAATGGGGATAGAAGATTCGCTCTCGCCGTATAGGGACAGTCATAAAAATCGTAGCTAATATTGATTTTTGGGATGGGTTCACCATTTATTTTTCGTCCTTATTGTTTCTTGGAACACAAGGTTTTAATATAGAGTTTTAATACATTCTATTTATTGTTGGATAATGGTTAACAACTCAGTTAATTTTCTTTAATTTAGAAACTAGTCTTTGAATTTAGAAAGTGATAAAGATCATGACTTTAAACCATTGGATGATTATATCCAATAGTGAATAGAATTTGTTTAAATTTTGTGTCAAAATCTTGTGTCTCAAGAACCGGACCCGTGTGTAAAATATTTGGCTCGAAAAATATTTATGGTCGTGTTAAGCCATAACTCAGAATCATAGAAGCATAAACAAGAGAGACACAAAAAAGAGAGAAGAAGAGTTGATCTTTATTCATTGATTATCAATAGGGTTATATACTACATGTATATATATATAGGCTCTCTCCCTCAAGTAACTTGCCCAACAAGGTTCATATCCAATAGAAATTATACTAGGAGTGGAACTCCTCCCATAACCCAGAATAGTTTATGGAGGTGGGACCCAAATCCCATACATGTGTGCCGACGTGTTCTAACACTCCCCCTTTTGGGTACTACCCTATTCAGATAATTGCCTCGTTAAGACCTCCGCACACAAAACCCTGTGCAAAAAAGATGTGCAAGGAAAGAGTACAATCCTATATCTCGAATAGGTTTCGGACGCGTTTTAGTTACCTCATCAAAACCTTGCCAGCAAAACTCAGTGGAAAAAAGCTGCACGAAGGGAAAAGAGTACAACACGCATAATGTCCGGTCATGGCGGAACTACTCCCCCTGACGTAGACGCTCCACCTAATGTGAGCGAATACACTATGTGCATTCTGATGCCGGGTACCAGTTTCTCAAATGTGGCTATCGGCAATGTCTTTATAAACAGGTCTACTAGATTCTCCAAAGAACAAACTTATGTAACATTCTGCGTCAGCTTCATGAAGCATGAGAATCTCTGAATGGATCGAAGAAGTCGCAACCATCGTCTGCTTATCTGATATTCAAGAGATCGTAGTCCTTCCACAAAAGAACACATAACCAGTTTGTGACCTGGCTTTATGTGGGTCTGATAAATATCCTGTGTCGGCATACCCAACTAACTCTAGTTTGCCATATCTTGGGTAGAATAGCCCCAAGTCCATAGTGCCACGCAAATATTTCAGAAGGTGCTTAATTTCGTTCTAGTACCTTTTCGTAGGCGTGGAACTATGTTTTGCCAGTAAGTTTACTGCAAACGCAATATTAGGTCTGGTACAACCTGTTAAGTATAATAATGCACAAATTGCTCTAATATAGGACACCGTAGGCCCTAAAAGCTTTTCGCCTTCATCAGGTGGGTGAAAGGGTCGAGATTTTCATCTAGTAATCTCACCACAATAGTTATGCTCAACTTGATGAGCTGCATCTATATTGAACATTTTCAACATTTTTTTAGTATAAGTAGTCTGATAGACTAATATGCCGTTGCTAAGATGCTCAATTTATAATCTGACGCAAAACTTAGTCTTTTTGAGGTCCTTCATTTGGAATTCCTTCTTTAGGTATTCGGCGGCTTTCCTGATCTCATCAAGGGCCTCGATGATATTTAGATCATCGACGTACACTGCTATGATTGCAAATCCTTTCTTTATTTCTATTAGAAAAACATGTGCATATAGGACTATTTGCAAAGCCATCGGCTTTCAAATACTCAGTCAACCCATTATGCCACATGAGCCCTGATGGTTTCAATCCATACAGTGGTTTATCCAGCTTGATAGCGTATGCCCCTTGGGCATTAGTCTTATATGCTTCCGAAAGCTTAAATCCCTCAGGTAGATTTATGTAGATGTAGGTATCTAATTTCCCATATAGATACATAGTTACTACATCCATAAGACGCATGTCCAACTCGTTCTCAATGGCTGACAGACTGAGCGAAACGTGATTGCGTCCATGATTGGAGAGTAGGTTACATTTTAAACCGATGCCAGGTTTCTCCGAAAACCTTTTTGCAACTAGCCTCGCTTTATACCTAACAATTTCTCCAGATTCATTTTGTTTCATTACGAACACCCATTTATAAACGACAGGCTTCATGGCATCATGCTTTTGAACTATTTATCGGAGTACTTCCCATTTAGCCAGAGACTCTAACTTTGCCTGGATCGCAAATCCCAACTGTGGCTAATTTATTTGACGACGACACTCGTTAACAGTCAGTGGTTCTGCATCCTCATCTAGAATAGCAACGGCAAAGTAAAACTTATTGTCGACAATTACTTTAGTTCGATCCCATCTTTCATACTTACAGATTTATTTTATTGAGATCTCATTCACCTCACCGATGTTTAACTGTAAATTATTGATGGATCGTGTAGCTACTATAGCCTGTTTTATGGGTGGTGCCTCATCATGAGCGACGACTACTCTGTTAGCCTCCTTATCTGAGCGCGGACTACACCATTACTCATCCGTCCCCAATTCTGCATCTTACACATTGCAGAATCATTTGTTCCAACGGATCGGCCACGTTCTTAACGTGCCTTTGATTCATTTGCTGGTGCAACATATTTTTCTTCGGGACCTCGATCCATGCTAGTGCATTACCCGCTAGTATATGCACTTTTGTCACTTTCATTGTATCATTGAATGCGCCAGGCAGTTCTTGATCAGCTCTCTGAAGGTGATAAAACCGTTGAACATCGCTATCACTTTGATTAGTTCGGGGATCTAGATGAGACAACGATGGTGTTCCTCAATAAATTTCATGGCATTATATTGTCTTATCTCCCCCTAATGCCAGAAATTGTGTCTCATCAAAGTGACTGTCTGCAACTTTTGTAGAAAAGACTTCGCATAGCATAGGTTCTAAATATCTGATAATAGATGGTGAATCTTAACCCTTATAAATGCCTAGGCGGTATTGGAAACCCCATCTTCGTGCGTTGAGATGGTGCGATGAGCATCTGCACGACACATTCGAATGTGTGTAAATGGACGACATAATGCTCCTTGACCATGACTAATTGCTTTGGGAATATTGATGATATGCTATTTGGACGAATCCTGATCAATTGCGGTATGCAAGAAAGTATGCCTGAAGGAGAAGGTCGGAAGCTGTGTACGCATTAATAGTGGCATAGCGATCTCGACAATCGCTTGATCAGATTCTCCACCATACCATTTCGCGTATGGAAATTAGGTACTAGATGCTCGATATCTATACCATTGGAGATGCAGTAATCATCAAATGGCAGGAGATAAACTCATTAGCTCTGCTAGTCTCACAAACTACATAATATGATTCGGGAAATGAACCCGCAATCATATGATCTGCATTAATAAACGTGCCAACACTATATTCCTAGTCGAGAGCAGGCAAACATTAGACCATCTACATGATGCATTGATGAAGACCATTTAGTACCGAGATAGGCCACTGAGTGGATGGATAAGTCCACATATATCTCCATGGATGCGATGGAGAAAAACTGGGGACTCAAACCCCACCTTGTTATGGTCTGACTAGGTTATTAATTTTCCTTGCGTACAGTTGATGCATTATTTATTGAATAATGGAATCTTCTGTTCTTGCAAGGATAGTCCCATTGCATTGTTGATAATCTTCTCCATCATTTCTATGCCTAGATGTCCGCGACGATCCTAACGACAGTAGAATATTGCCCGGAGGAATGGTTTGAAAAATTTTCAACAACAGTGTCTGACCATTAAATGTAGATGTAATGAACATGACGTTTTTGTCATTTTCTGCTACAATTTACATTTGATATCCATTGCTATGAATATCCGTAAAACTCAGCAATCTCTTTCAGATTTACTCGAGTATAGGGCTTCTTTAATACAAAGTATTAATCCATTTGGGAGTAATTAAACATGCATTCCCAATGCCCTCTACCATATTAGTCGCGCTAGATATGGTTGTGACCTTACCGTCACATTTGGTCAGATTCGAGAAGAATTGTCTTCCTCGTAGGTTAAAGTGTGTAGTACTACTATCCACAGGACATGTGTCTACTGTCATAGTATTATCAACATGGGCACTATATCCAGACAGATTCATATGGGCATAAAATCTATAACGAGCAGATCAAGCATCAATAATTATGCAGTTTAAAACACAACATGTAACTAAACTCATAATCATTAAAAATAATAATTGTTTTAAATGGGCATCATTCAAATAAAACAAACTATTAAAATAGTATCTAAACTGGCTAGAAAATTTATTACTAATGAAGAAAAACTAATTGAGTGGATTTTTCATCGTTCGCAACATCAGTATACTTGTAAAAGTCAGATGAAACATACTTTGGATCATCGACAAATACGTGATAGGCCTTTAACTTATTTTGACTGATAGGACTCCTAATTGAGTCTCGCATGGCAGGTCCTCGACCAATGCCCGATTTTTTCGATACTGAAGCTTTTGACAACCATACTTGGCTGCTTCTTTCCCTTTCTTTATTTTGCTTTGTGGGTTAGGAAACATGTTATTCCTTTTGCCAAGTTTCTAGTTATTTGAAAATTTATGATTTTTAATTTGTTGGCACCCACCAAAGCTGCCTATGTTCTGTCTCCTACCACGGTCTCTACCGCAGCCACGTCCTGCCGCTGTCACTAAATGCAAGCACTTCTGGCGCAGGCTTACTACCTTAAAGGTCTAAGCTCATGATTCCTCATTCGGAATTCATCATTATATTCTGCCACAAGCAGAATATCAATCAGTCAGCCGAAGATTGAAACCTTTGGTTTTTATATTGTCTTTGTAAAGCAATATTTGTGGCATTGAACGTGCTTAGAATCTTTTCGAGTATGTCGAACTCTGTAATCGTATCTCCATATAGCGTCATAAAGAGCTGATTCGATGGACTGTTGAATTGTATTCAACCACAGATAGATAACTTGAGGTAGTATGACATCCTATATCCATATCTTACTTGTAGTTTGTCTCATCAAGTTAGTGGGGCGCAAACAGTGAGGTGCTCTATCTTCAGTTCTTCTATCATAAGATGTCTAAGGAAGCACAGAGTGTTAACTGTATTGGCAGATGACTCATTGTTGTCCTTAACAATAGTCGTCTCCATTGCGCTAGATGCCAGATGTAACTCTGGGTCCATGCACCAAGTGAGATAGTAATCTCTGGAAAGGTTCTGTTGCGGGTAATCCATATTTTTAGTTTTTGGGATCTATCATGCAATGCATATATATTTCTCTAGTAGGGATTAAAAAAACTATCTGCTAGAAAAATAATCCATGGTATATATTGCATTCAGAAGCATGATGTAGTACATGGTATCTTAGTCAAGTGTCATATATGTGAAAAAATAATAAAAATACATCATATACACGTTTTTATAACCATGTAATGAACATATATATTTGTATGGTGAAGATTAAAAAACTATCTACTAGGAAAACAATCCAAGGTATATATATTGCATTCATAAGCATCACTGATTATATGGTATCCTCGTCAAGTGCCATATATGTGAAAAAATAATAAAAACACATCATATGCACATTATCATAACAATGTAATGCATATATATATATATATATATTTGTATTAGGAGGATTGAAAAACTATCTACTAGGAAAAACAATCCAAGGTATATATATTGCATTAATAAGCATGATCGAGTACATGGTACCTTTAGTCATATGCCATATATGTGAAAAAATAATAAAAACACATCATATGCATGTTATTATAACCATGTAAGAGTAAGGAAAGATGCTTTAGGTAATTCCGCATGATTGTGACATTATCTCGTTTGTGGTTTACGGAAGGAGTTCATGCCTTTTATTTCCTCTATTCAAGGGTGGACAACTCAGCCATCTATCATTGAACTAGAGAATTTGCTTTCCAACCAAGAAGCTTTGATTAAGCAAAGTCCATCTCAGAAGGTGAAGATGTACTTTTCATTAAAGACAAGTTCAAAGGCAAAGCTGCCCCAAAAGCTTTACCAAATTCAGGTGCAGAGATGGACTCAAGAGATAAAAGAAAAATTATTAAATGTCATAGGTGTGGAAAGCCAGGCCACATCAAGAGAAATTGTCGTGTGAGGTTTGAAAACACGATTGAGTGTTTTCGGTGTGGAAAACGAGGTCATACCAAGCAAAATTGCCTTGTGAAGCTCGGGGATGAAAATGTGAATGATG
This sequence comes from Macleaya cordata, assembly GCA_002174775.1. Classification (NCBI taxonomy): domain Eukaryota; kingdom Viridiplantae; phylum Streptophyta; class Magnoliopsida; order Ranunculales; family Papaveraceae; genus Macleaya; species Macleaya cordata. The sequence continues at coordinate 383,714 of MVGT01002665.1, read as the reverse complement.
TACATGAGAACAAGGATGAAGCTCAGCCCAAATGGGAGCAATGTTTTTCGATTGAAGTTGCTAAAAAGCAAGAGAATGTGAGTACCGTATCTCATCAGATTGATGCCAATGTCTCCATTGATTACGAGAAAGAATGGATTATTGATTCAGGTTGCTCACATCATGCAACTGGCAATGAATCCTTACTTTCAGCGGTTCGTCGACATAATGGAGAGCATGCAATTGTTACAGCTGATAATTCAATCCATCCAGTGTTGAATGAAGGTCAGTTGAATGTCAAAGATGATAGCACAAATGGTGGCAGCAATATTGCTCTAAAAAATGTATACCATGTGTCGGGGTTGAAGAAAACTCCTGTGTTAGTTTCTCAAATAACTGACTCCGGAAGGTATGTTCTCTTTGGTCCAGATGATGTGAAAATTCTTAATAATGTGAATGATTTGACAGCTGATGTTCTTTTTACTGGGAAAAACAAGGAATCATTATTTGTTATATCTGCAAGTGAAGCCTATGTTGAAAAGACAAGTAGGAATGATGGTATACCGATTTGGCATGCAAGACTAGGCCATATTGGTTATCAATTGTTGCAGCAGATCTCCTCTAAGAAATTACTTGATGGTGCTCCTATTTTGAAGGAGGTACATCAAGATGTGGTTTTCCAAGGTTGCCAATACAGTAAATTTCATCACCTTCCTTTTAAGAATTCATTTAATCGATCATCTACTTTATTTGAATTGGTGCATTCAGATGTGATGGGACCAACTAGAACAGCAAGTTATAGTGGTTTTAGATATTTGATGATCATTGTGGATGACTACTCTAGATACAATGGGTGTATTTTATGAAAAATAAAAGTGAAACATTTTCCAAGTTCGTTAAGTTCTGAACTACAGTAGAGAATGAGTTTGGGTCGATGATAAAGTGCTTGCGGACTGATAATGGAGGAGAGTACATGTCAGAAGAATTTTTTAACTACTGCAACGATCATGGTATTCGTCGTCAAATGAGATGTCCAAATACCCCACAGCAAAAAGGGGTAGCTGAACGAAAGATAGCACATCTCACTTCAATGAGCTTGTCATGGTTACATAATAAGAATCTTCCAAGAGAGCTTTGGGCTGAAGCAATTCAATGTACCTGCCATGTGATCAATCGATTGCCACCTTGGCCAGGTAAAGAAAAATCTCCATTTGAAGTATTGTTTAATAAAAAGCCAAATGTAAGTTACTTTCGGGTTTTTGGTTCAATTTGTTATGTTCATGTACCTAAAAGTAGCAGAACCAAATTAGACCAGAAAGCAAGAAAATGTATTTTTGTTGGCTATGATCCATACAGGAAAGGTTAGAAGTGTATGGATCCAGAAACAAATAAGTTTGTTACTTCTCGAGATGTGGTGTTTGATGAGGTATCAACATACTACTCAACTTCAAATATTGTTACCAGTTTGGAAGATGGTGATAATGACTATGCAGATGTAAATGGAGAAAATTCAGCAAGCATACAATTGGATGCTAGTGATGGTGGAGAAAAGAGTGAGTCTACAGAAAGTATCCATTAAGATGGGTCCTTGTTAAGGAGGTCAACAAGAGAGAGAAAGCAACCTGATTATTTAAATGATTATGTGGTTCAATTAAACCCTTGTACTGTGACTTCTTATTTTCTTACAGGAACTATGATTGGCGATGAACCTTCATGTCATAATGAAGCTAAAGGAATTTCAGAATGGGAAGTAGCAATGCAAGAAGAGATTTCAGCCTTGAACAAGAATAACACATGCCAAAGGACACTGACTTAGTAACTTTTAAATGGGTCTACAAGTTAAAAAAGAAGGCTGATGGAACTGTTGAAAGGTATAAAGCACGCCTCATTGCACGTGGTTTTTCACAAAATTATGGGATGGATTACGAGGAGACGTTCAGCCCAGTTGCGAAGATGGTGACAGTTAGAACAATCATTTCATTGGCAGCGTGCAACTCTTGGAATTTATGGCAGCTTGACGTGAAGAATGCATTTCTTTACGGAGAGTTGGATCGTGACATATTTATGGAGCAGCCTCAAAGTTTCATCTCTCATAAATTCCCTGATTATGTTTGTCGACCGAAGAAGGTGTTGTACGGCCTTAAACAAGCACCACGCGCTTGGTATGGTAAGATTGCTCAATATCTTACATTTTGTGGCTTCAAAATTTCAGATTCAGATCCTAGCTTATTTGTTAAAATGAAGTTAAAGATGTGTACTATGATTTTATTATATGTGGATAATATGATAATTACCGGAGATGATAATGCTGAAATTACACATCTTCGAGATGATTTATCTTTTCATTTTGAAATGAAGAATTTGGGAGAGGTTAGTTGTTTTCTTGGCATAGAAGTGGAGAAGTCGTATGGCTATTTTGTTTCACAAAAGGGGTATGCAACAAGTCTGCTGAATCGTTTTGGCATGGGGGAGGCAAAACCAATGGCCACTCCTATGGAACCATGTCTCAAATTAAAGAAAGATGAAGGGAAGTTACTGAGTGATGCAACACTTTTTAGACAACTTGTGGGTAGTTTAATTTATTTAACTATCACAAGACCTGACATTTCATATTCTGTAGGAGTTGTTTCTCAGTTTATGGATAGACCTTGTGTTGCTCATTGGATTGCAGCAAAAAGGATTTTACGTTATGTGAAAGGAACTTTGCAGTTTGGGTTGATGTACAAGAAGAATATGAAGTTCTTCTTAAGTGGGTTTGTTGATGCGGATTGGGCTGGCGACGTGAATGATAGGCGCTCAACCACGGGTTATTGTTTTAATACAGGTTCAGCAGTAGTCTCATGGTGCAGTAAAAAGCAACGTACAGTGGCTCTTTTTAGTACCGAAGCAGAGTATGTGGCAGCAACTATGGCTACAAAAGAATGTGTCTGGCTGAAGCGGCTAATTGGCGACATCAGTATTGTGGTGGACTATCCAATACCCATTCAATGTGACAACCAAAGTGCAATTAAACTAGCAGCAAATCCGGTGTTTCATGCTCGCAGCAAACACATCGAAATTCAACATCATTTTGTACGTGAGAAGGTGTTTGATCAAGAAATTGAACTACATAGCATTCATACTGATGACCAAGTTGCATATGTCTTTACCAAAGCTCTTGCAAGAGTCAAGTTTGAAAGATTTAGAACTGATCTTAGTGTAATTGATCTTAAGTATGCACTAAGGGGGAGTGTCAAAAATTAGTGCATCTTACTTAGTTGGGTACGTGTCCTATTTTGTAGGAAGTTGTGGGTCATGTTTTGTTATCCATTTCTTTACTGTTTTAGTTGTTGAGTATTTGTAGGAGTCTTAATAAGTGGAAGTAGTGGGTTTAGTTGTTTGAGAATTTGTAGGAGTTTTATTTGTAAGTGGTTTATGTTGAGTAGTAGTGGAGTCGTGGAGTTATGGACCAGTAAGTAGGTATGGTTATAAATTGGGGGTACTCTGGTTTGTACAAAGTGTGTAGAACCAAAATTGTTATTGGTTTAATTTGAAAAATTCAGTTGTGCTTCCTATCTCATGTATTGTGTGGTCTGTATAATTTATTCAGATCATAGCTTTATTTGTGTGACAAAGTCGTGTTGATAACGTGTTAAGCCATAACTCAGAATCACATAAGCATAAACAAGAGAGACACAAAAAAGAGAGAAGAAGAGTTGATCTTTATTCATTGATTATCAATAGGGTTACATACTACATGTATATATATAGGCTCTTTCCCTCAAGTAACTTGCCCAACAAGGTTCATATCCAATAGGAATTATACTAGGAGTGGAACTCCTACCATAACCTCGATTAGTTTATGGAGGTGGACCCAAATCCCATACACGTGCGCCGACGTGTTCTGACAAGCCGCATTTTTTTAGGGAAACTTGACCCAATGGACCGATTCATGGGGTGGTTTGGCGGAATAATTCGCCAAAAATATGGCACAAGAAAACTAGTCTTTTTCTTTTTCTAGGACAAATTTGCCCCCATATATAAACCAGAGTCCCAATTGGAGACTCTGGGTTTTTCTTCCCTTTTTCCTCTCATCGACAGTGAGGACGGGGTTTCTCTCTGACGCCAAATTGACTCCAATTTCTTCTTCGTCACCCCACTGTTTGATTAGGGATTGAGTTATTAGTGAATCTTTACTTTACTTCTCTTTTTTCGTCTACAGCGTGAGAAAGAGGGAGGTTAGCAAAAGCCCTAATTTCTGTTGGAACCTCTATTGTTAGTTAGTCATCCCTAAAGTACAATTCTTCTTTGGGGTTTCATTTACCTCGATCTATTTTTTTTTCTGTTTTTAAGCTAATCAAAAAGAAAAAGAGAGGTAGAAAGAGAAAGGACGGCTGCTG
>MVGT01002665.1:335694-372957 GCA_002174775.1 Macleaya cordata | reverse complement strand
TTGACCACTCTGAGATTTACAAGGAATGAATAAATTAAAAAAAATTAATAATACAATAAGGGATAATTGATGATTTACTACACGCACAAAAGAATTCTAGGACGATTCAAGAACTGCATCGTTATATCATACAAAAGAAGAAAAAAAGTTGAAATAAAATAGTAAAGCAACATGATCACAAGAACCTAATAATTTTAAAAGAAACAAAAAGGAGAGTAGTTTTTAAGTGTTTATTAACATATATAGACTATAACTTGCAACAATAAATTCAAAACACTCCAGCATAACTAATAAATGCTTAGAGAACATTATGTAATAACAATAACTGAGAAGAGAACATTACCCAAGTGCCAAAGCTTTTTAGTGAGAATGAACTCATCTAGAACAATTGCTGGAGTGACATCAATTTTAGCCTTCTAATAGAACTCAACACTGTAAAATACACATTGGTTGAATTAGATATGTGAGGGAGAAGAAATACGTAGCAAACTAATATATAGGAAGAAAAAAGATGCTCTATGTTTCTTACATGTTATGCTTTAAACTGATATTAGCAAGGCTTGTGAAGAACGACATAATGGTATCCAAAGCAAAGAGAATTGAAAAAGGTGTGGATTTCGAAGGAGAAGAAACTGGTAACATATATCGGTTAGCAAATAAAAGAATTAAATAGTTTCAAATCTACTTAATCTACTACTATTGCAAATTTGCAAGGTAGTTACTTTTAATTATAATTGAAGTTCAAATAGGTAAACAACTTGATTCTGAAGATTATCGCAGAAAACACTAAACAAGACCTAGTATATCTACTTCAATACTACACGGACAAATTCTAATCCTTTGTAAGGAAAAATAGAAGCATTTAATTCCAAGAACTAGCCAAATGAGTAACTAGAATATCAAAACAATAGCAAGAAAGCTAAATGTTGGTCAGTGATGGAGTATAGTTTATAATTTATAAGCTATGTCAAACTGGAAAATATTAAGCATCTAGTATTCTGATTTTCGGATAATCAACACTCTTCTTTTACATAGAAATAAAGGCCAATCTTGTTTAATGCACTCTTCTTGGTTTACAAATAACATATTTAGATGATTACATAGACGCTATACTTGGAAGAGTCTGAAACTAGAGTAACATAGTGATTCATCTTATGAATCTTCAGCTAGTTAAGGTCCAATATGACAATCAAGTATAAACTAAGTTGAACTGCTTAAGTTTTCTTACCAGCAGTAGAAGATCGAAGCGGATTGGTGATCCTGCTATTAATTTCTAGATGTTTCATTATACATACTATGAAAATTAAACAACCAAAAAGAAGAGATTCTGATTTCACTTTGTATGTACTTCCATAGATCCTCACATCTAAAGACTCTAATTAATAACCACATATTTTCAGGGTTTTTTTTATTGTAACAACAAGCCTACCTCAAAATATAATAAGAGTTTGTCATGTGATTTCCAATTTATCTATTATTATCAAAAGAGTTAAAAAAAAAAGGCAGATTCCAATTTATCTATTATTGTCACTTTGTATGTACTTCCATAGATCCTCACATCTAAAGACTCTAATTAATAACCACATATTTTCAGGGTTTTTTTTATTGTAACAACAAGCCTACCTCAAAATATAATAAGAGTTTGTCATGTGATTTCCAATTTATCTATTATTATCAAAAGAGTTAAAAAAAAAAGGCAGATTCCAATTTATCTATTATTGTCACTTTGTATGTACTTCCATAGATCCTCACATCTAAAGACTCTAATTAATAACCACATATTTTCAGGGTTTTTTTTATTGTAACAACAAGCCTACCTCAAAATATAATAAGAGTTTGTCATGTGATTTCCAATTTATCTATTATTATCAAAAGAGTTAAAAAAAAAAGGCAGATTCTAAGATTTTTATGTCAAAGATGAGAATAACAATACAAATAAAATAAGAGAGAATACAAATTCTCAAATAAAATTTCAAATTCTAAATTTGTTTCTCTGCTCTTCCCTTTCACTTTTCACTCCAGCTTTACTTCTATCTTCTTTTGTATTTTAACATTTCACCTAATCTAAAAAATTGAGAATACAAAATTGCTAATCTTTTTTATCAATGCAGATTATATTAAAAAGAACTTCCAGGCACAATATGTGCCTGAAAGACCAAAGAGAAAGTAACTACAAACACCAAAAACCAGGAAATCCAAGAACCCAAGAAACCAAAAAATAGAAAAATGATAACCCAAACAAACCATAACAGAGGAAACCCAAACAAAACAAAACAAACAGTACATGACCTCTAATCAGTCAAACAAAACCAAAGAAGAAGAAGAATGAAACTGATGAATAACTTACCTCTCTTTTAGGGTTTACAACAGTCGTCCTTTCTCTTTCTACCTCTCTCTTTCTTTCCGATTAGCTTGAATACGGAAAAAAAAAAAACAGATTGAGGTAAATGAAACCCAAAGAAGAGTTGTACTTTAGGGTTTTAGTAGAAAAGAAGATGAAGAAATCGATCAAAAAAAATAATAACAATTGAAATAGGAAGACTTACCAACGATGGAGGTCCCAACAGAAATTAGGGCTTTTGTTAACCTCCCTTTTCCTCATGCTGTAAACGAAAAAAGAGAAGTAAAGATTCACTAATCACTCGATCCCTAATCAAACAATGGGGTGACGAAGAAGAAATCGGAGTTAATTTGGCGTTAGAGAGAAACCCCTTCCTCACTGTCGATGAGAGGAAAAAGGGAGAAAAAATCCAGAGTCTCCAATGGGGACTCTAGTTTATATAGGGGGGCAAAATAGTCCGAAAAAAGGAGAAGGATTATAAATCTTGCGCCAAAATCATGCCGAACTATTCGGCCGAACCCCACCATGAATCGGTCCATTGGGTCAAGTTTCCCATTTTTTTACTACTAGGGACGAAATTGTTCATAAGAGTAATTTTTTCAAAACAACTTAAACCCATCGTTCTCTCTTCCAGACTCCCACTCTCTCAAAACTTCTGCAGAGCTCTCCATTACGGAAGCAGAGATTGTTTCTTCTGCTGCCCTAACACCGTCGTGCTCACCACCACCTCTAGGTAAACTCATCTCCATCTTTGTCTCTCTGCTACGTCTCTTTCTCTCTATCGAGCTCTCTTTGTACCTCTCTCTTTATCTGTTAATCTCTCCTTTGATTTGTTCATTCTCTCACTATCTTAGAACTATTCTTTTTGGGTTTTTTGCAGCAGAAATTTGGGGTTTCGGACATTGAGAGCTGTAAATTGGGGAATTCTCTGCAGCAGGTTAGTCCATTACCAGAAACAGCTATATATTTGTGTTTGTGTTTTTAGGGTTTAGAGTAAAATATCTCAAGTATTTTGTAAAGAATGATATTTTTTGATTTGGGTATTTGAGATATGTCATTAAAAAACGATAACTTTTATGGGGTTTCTTTCAGATTGTTTTGTTATTTAGGCTTTTTTTGTTTGTTTTGTTGATGTAGTGATAACTTATTTAAAAACACTTATTTTGCTTAGCATTCTTGTTTAAGCTGACTGATAAATACATATTTACACAATGCAGTCAAATCAATAACAATAGTTATCCAGCTTATGCAACAAATGAGCCATCTCATGGTTTTACACAATTCCATAAACATAGCAGAAGATCATCGACAAAATAACTGAATTCATGCATCATTATACAATTTATTTTGGCTATAATATTTTTGTAATATTTAATACTGTGATTGTCAATATGTTTAAGAGTTCAAGTAACCTATTATCGTATTTGGGTAGTATTTCACTCTTATAGATGGTAAAGATGAGAAATGTTAAATAAATTTCATATATTAAAAGAATCATTTGCTCTTAACAGCTTACAAGTACCCACCATATTGCCAAAAAATAAAGGAAACTTTGTCAAAATTTTTACTAAATAAGGAACAAACCCAATGTAAGGAACAAATTCAGCAGGAACACGTGCAACGCATGTGCAGGCGGCTCTTACAATTAAAGGATGTTGGGGATGACCATGTAACACCCAACAGCTGAATGATGGGTGTTTGACGCTTATTTTATTAGTATGTACAGTATTATGAGTTCAAATCCTTTGTCCCCTTTTTGCTTGTTCCCTCCTTGTCTCCATGCTATTGTACAGAATTATGAGTTCAAATCCTTTGTCCCCTTTTGGCTTGTCCCCTCCTTGTCTCCATGCTATTTTTCCCTTGTGGGGACCAAATAGAGACGATCCAACGACAGATTTTTTTCGTAAGAATATTCTTCTCACCATATGGATCATTCTTACAAAAATTTCCAACCCATTCTAGATCTTCTAATGCCATAAAAATTGATTAAAAAATCAAATGTTAACTCATATAATGTCTATAGACTCTATACCCTGAGTTAACTCATATAAAGTCTATACCCTATATGATGTGATTTTAAGAATTTACAAAACAATCGCCAAAGATCGGATTTTAGTTTCTAGCCATTCCTTTTTCTTCTTATTTGTGTTCCTTTTTCTTCTTACATATGCAAAACTACTTAATTATCTATCTATTCATTTGTAATTATAGCCAGCTGATTGGTGGTTTTTAATTTTAGCAATTTGGCTGTGTTCCACTTCCATTTAAAGTCATGGCTTCGCGAAGTTCATCTTCAGATGAAAATAGGTATGAAAATATCATGTTTGTATCGAAGGGCCTTGTTCACTCTTCACAATCAAACGATGTGCGACGTGGAATAGCCATGCTTGAAGGTGAAATAAGGAAAACCTTTTCCAAGAAGCATATTATTAGTTTGAAATTTTTTGTAATTGGAAATAGTTGTGTTTTATATGTTAAAACTTGCACAAAATTTGCATATTTGTCTTCCTTACTAACCTTTAGACCTTGCTAAAACTTAAGAGCTTGGTTTTTGTAGAGTCTATTGTTACTACTGCAAGCAGCCTACATCAACAGAAGGACAAGCTTTATCTTATCGCATTTGGGTATTGCAAAATTTGTGAATATTCAATGAGCATGCACTACTTGAAACGATGTTTGGAGGTTTGGTCTCTGTTTCCTCGTTTTTTATAAATAGTTTGGTACTTCGGTGGACTATAAATTTTTTGGGTCACGGTAAAACAAAATGTCTGGAGAAAATGTATTTTTGGGTGACAAACCTGATGGTAGTTTATTGGAAAGAAAATCAGTCCTTCTAAAATCATGTAAGATTGTTAGCTGGCATGACGTGGCCTGCACATCATAAGCATGTCTTTAACCACCAACATAACATGTGGCAGATGGTGCCACCTCTAACTTGACGACACTATGATTCAGGTACTACCATGTGTCAAACAGGGCACCGATAAAAAAAAAATCGTGTAAAAAAAATGGTACGTGTCGAAAGAAAATATTGTAAGTTTCTCTTTGTAAGGGATAATCAATAAACATCTATGAAATGAATATGTACTAGGCTACTAGCAAGAAGTTGAGTCTACAGATAATCAATATCCAACTCAGAACCAATCTTGTAACACTTGTTCGATAAATTGGTGGTAAATCTCGAAGTGTCTAATGAACCGATTATTTGTTTTAGTGCTATTTATATAATCTTGGTGTCAATGAAGAACATAGATAAACCAGGCTGGACTGGAATGGTGCTACATTGCCAACCCCATATGTCTCTCAATGACCCAGAATGCTGATGTGTATTTGTACCATAAAAGGAAGGGCATAGAGGTATTCTCCATGATTGCCTCAAAACTCTCTTTATAGTACATGATGTTTTTGGTGGCACGAGACAAATTGTAGGGCTTCTCTTTCTTAGCAATTTTGTTGAATAGTGGGTGACTCAAAAAGTCTCTGGGCCAGCTAATGATATTCTGGTTTCTATAATCTGGGGTCATGGTATCTCTTAGAACTTTGTAAGAGCATCTCCAAGGCAATTGTGTATGTGATAAAAAGTGGATGCCACATAGGAAAAATAGACTTTTGCTCCAAAACAATTCCTCTAAAGCTAACTTGAATATAAACTTGGAAGCTGATGTGGCGGTGGAGTGGGAAGAATCCTGCCAAGAAAACGCAGCTTATGATTACCAAAAAAAGACTTCTCTTTTTTGTAAGGAGAAAGAAAGGAAATTCTAGGGTTTATATTTCTTTTCTTCCTTTTTTATTTTAAAAATAAATAGATTTTGTTCAGATTTGATGATTAGGACGTGAAGATATTGTCAAGTCGATCGTTTGGAAGTAGACGTTGGGCTTAACAATGTCTTCCCGTTCCACCGCCACGCTTCCAAGTTTATCTTCACATTAGCATTGGAGGAGTATTTTTAGGGCAAAAGTCTTTATTTCCTATGTGGCATCTGCTTTTTACCATATTCACAATTGCATTAGAGATGCTCCTAATGTAGTGCATACTTTACTAATCAAGTTGCCGGACATCCAACTGGCTTATGTATAGCTATTTATCTATTTTTTCACTACAAGAACTTGGAAAGTATATCAAAACATCAGTTGATATGCTCTTAGACAACAATTCCATATGATTATACATCTTGTGCAAAGGTTTTAAGAAATGCTATTGTTATTCTTTTGAACATCTTCTTTTTTATTGTTGTTATTAGTATTCCATGTATTCGATTTGTAGATTGAACCACTCTGGACGGAAGCCTTGACCCTGAAGCAAAGAGTTGGAGGTCTTCTAGGTAATGGTGAGTGTTCTTATTGTTTTAGTTTTGAGTGCTAAATATTTTTCTATTCTATTATTATTATGTTGAAGGAATGTCCAAAATTTGTCATCAGGTGCAACCGCAACTGTAAGGGCCATTGCACGAGCAGGTGCATGTGCAGCTGTATGTGTTGTACGTGCAGCTGCAGAAGCCGCCATTATTGCAACTATGGTTGGACTTGCTGCGGAAGTTAGAAGGAAGAGGGCCGGCCTATAAGGAGAAATGATCTAACCCGTTGGGTTGTCTTTGTGCATAACAACCTCAGTTTTCTGTATAGAATATTCACCATTGGTATTTTTGTTTCTTCTGAATGTTTTAACGAAAATTTGGTTACAAATTACAATCTGATAGTTCTTTTACTACATATGTTAATTAGGTTGTTAGAAATTTTCCTGATGCAGTATATATATAGTTTTCTATTTTAAGGTTGTGTTTGATAGCAAAGAAGTGTGTTCCGCGGAAATATGTTTATTTCTACCAGTTCCACGGAATTATATTCCTTGGGGGTCAAAGAAGTTTATTCCATGGGATTACAATGAAAACTAACTATTTGTCACGTTTTTAAGTGGGTGGTTCCTCATTTTCCGTGGAATTGAAAATGCAAACAAACAGCAGAATTTGTGTTGTTTCTATGAAATTAACCCAATTTCTAATAATGGGTGGAGGTCGTTTAAAGGAGCCAATTCCATTTTATGCCTTATGCTGTAAAAAAAAAATTGACAAACAAACCAATAGATGATTGATGAATGCTTTCCCCCCAAAACTACTGGAATCAATAAACCCAAGCTATAGACAACGATCACAGAGAAGAAAAAAAAATTTACAGCATGTAAAAGCATCAATTCCAATCCTAGAACCCAAATTTGAACAATTTTCATCTCTGAAATTTAAGAGCTGACAAACCCAGAAACATTTTCTCTCTCTCCCCCTGTTCTTTCAGAGGTAGAGAGTTCTTAGGATGCAATTGGTGGGTCTTCAAAATAATGGATTCTCTCTAGTATGCAATTTCATCTTTGCTGTTCAAATCATCCAAACTTAATTTTCTCCCAATTCAAACTTAAAACTACCTTTAAATGAGTAGAATTCACAATTGAACAAGAATTATTAGAAAAACCTCATAAGAGAAGATGGATTGAAGGGCCTGTTTCATCTCCCGTACAAAAATGCAACAGGTGAATAAGTCGATGGCCAGTGGGATCAGATTAGTGAGGGTATTTTTGGCATTTTGGAAAATCAAGGTGGTATATGTATTAAACTTAAAAAAGAAAGATTTTGAGGGAATTTTTGCAACTTCAAAGTTGCAAGTGTAATTAATTTGCAAGTTTGAGGTTTGTAGGGTAAAAGACTCAAGAAAAGAAGATATTGTGCTTTCTTTGGTGACGATCATGAGTCCAATTATCCTCTTCCCCTTAAAATTTGTTGGGAATCTTATGGATGAATTTTGTTTATTTACTCTTCCAACTTTTTATATGTTACACCCTACCTTATCTTATCTTATTATTAACAAGCAATAACTCGTGCTTCGACACGATCCTTAATTTGTTGAGGATTTTTTGTCTAAAATCTGCTCTAGCATATATTAGTTTACGTTTTTCATGCATTCAACATATATATGTTTACATACCTTCGGCATCCTGACCATGTGTCGTCTATACCTACTTAATACCTAAAATATATATTTTCTTTTTAAATTTCGGTATTGATGACTAATCTCGTTTTGAAAATCTTTGCATATGCTTTTCAAAAATGTAAATTTTATCAAAAATCGGGTTATAGATAAAAAGTTATGACATTTTTATTTTAAAAAAAATAATATTAGACAATTTTCTCTCTCCTCCACATGTACACCTTCTTTTTATCCCACGTGTACATTACCTTTTTTATCTTCTTTTTAAACAATCATTATCGACTTCTTCTTCTCATATGGCTTGTCAAAGTTCTTCACTTTGACATGTGGCCTAAACTTGGTAGATAAACCAAAATTTGGCTTTTGAAATTTTCCTTCTTGTTTTTCAAGAACTTCTTGAATTGCCTTGTTAGAAGAGCAACTTCTTCATCACTAGAGAAATCCATTTCTTCTTTTCAATAGTGTTAGTGTTTATACTACTTGAGGTTGAAAAAGCAATATTCTACGGTTTTCTTGTAGAAAGAATACCAACCTCAAAGATCCTTAAATTTCCTGCAAGTTCCTCATGAATCCTTAGTCTCCTCAATAGCCGTAACTTTAACTTGAAATCTCTCGAGGAGAGATCTCAAAATCTTACGAACTACCTTGGAGTTAGATATACTTTCATCCAAAGCAAAAGAATTATTGACAATTTCATTCAATTTAGCATAAAATTCATTAAAAATTTCATTGTCACCATTCTAATGGTTTCAAATTTGGTGGTTAACATTTGAAGCTTAGTTATCTTGACAGTCTTGATTCCTTCATGGGTAACCATTAAAATGTCCAATGCCTCATTTGCTACTTCACAATTAGAAATTCATCGACCGTTACAGTAGCATATATAGATGGCATAGGAGCTTTATTATTTCTAGTAGACAAGTCAAGTTCTTTTGTAGTCCATTGGTCTTGTGTGTTGGGAACATCTCTTGAATTAGTACCACTGCCTTCCATTATAGTAGGTGGAGACCATGCTACCTCTATAGTTCTCTACACTCTTTCATCTATGGACTTGAGAAATGCTCTAATGCAAGCTTTCCAATAAGAATAGTTGTTTCTATTGAATATTGGTGGTTTGTTCACTGCACTACCCTTTTTTGTGAATCTATAGTCACACACAAGGATCACACTTAGGTTGTTAAACCTAGAAGTTAGTCCACTCTGATACTAATTGAAAGTTTATATGTCATACGATTATCGTATTTAACCGTATCTCTATGTGACTAATGATATGGATCAAACTATCACAAAATTAAAGTTCTAATGGTGAAAGTAAGATGAACAAAAATTTCTAACAAGAGTATTGTCTTATTTGATTCTTTGTATGCAGAATTAAGAATAAGAATCAAATATTTTAATCTCTAAATAAATTTAGAATTTAACGCAAGATATTTTTGTTGACAAAGAAAACTCAATCTGGGAAAAATCCTAAGACCACGTCCAACAAAAATCCACTAAGAGTTAACGAGAATTTACAAACTGATTTACCACTCGATAGATATGATTGAAGACTCCCTCTACATTATGATCAGCAACAGTATATAGATCTACAACCGCTTCGACCTCCACAAACCGCCCCTTAGTTGATCACTAATTCTCATGTATACAACTTGGAATCCACCAAGCCAACGTGTACGCGCAAATAATCTGAGTCCACGAACCAACGCTTTCAGTAATCTGATGCGTCTCCAACTTAGACTCGACCAAGTCCCGCATCTTGTACTAGTACTCAAATCTACGAACACGTTACCACAATCTTGACACCTCAAGTTCAAACAACGGAAATCCACTGAGCAACCTAAACAATGTGCAAAGATTTTTATTGGGAATGATTTATCTTGGCCTCAACTCATAACCAAGTTCATTATAAACATATAAAGATGTAATATCTATAAACAAGTGTTAGAACTAACCTGTTGTCAAAAGAATCAAGTTCTCTATCATGAAGATATTAAACTTTATCTCTTTAGAACTTGAAACCATAGAATTTGAGTTTAATCACCTCCAAGGTTATGGTTTCAATAATTTTGGAAACTTAAAGATATGAATGTAGCTCACCAATAACTTGTTAAGAGTTGTTTTGATCCAAAAAAAGGATGTTGAAACCAATGTTATTTAAACCGGACCGATGATTACCGAAATTTCATTAAACTAGTCGAAACGAGGTCAGACCATGGTTCGATTTGGTTAGACCAATTTCTATTTATTAATTAATTTTAGTAATAGAAAAATTCAATAGATATAAAAAACATAAAAAATTCAAACTTGCTAAATAAAAGTTGATAATTATAGATATATAATAAATTTATGCCTTAATCGCTCAATTTCCGAGAAATATTAGGTGTAGTGTGTTAAAATAAAAATTGTCAAAATATCTGTTTTCTTATTTTTTTAAAGAGAAATTGACAAAGTATATTGAAGAAATTCTTTTAGCAACAAGAGTTTTTTTGCTTTGCTATAATTATGCTAAAACCAAGAAAACCTTAATTATATCGATATATATTCTATACACAAAATGCATTTAAATTTTTTTTAGTGGACATTTAATTGAAAACTACAAATGGGAGATATGTTAGTGGACACATTTAAGATATCCACTAAATGCATGCTGCACAACTATTGAATTAGCATTGAGAAGTACAATTGCACATCATTTTCAATAAAATTAGTGTTTGAGAAAGCGGGTTTTGAACAAAACCGATCTGGTTGGTTTAACAGTTGAACTGTTGTTTTCATAAAAGCCGTCAGTTTAAAGATCTAAACTGGTTTGATGTAAACCGAACCGAAAACCATAAAATTCTGGTCAGACCATGGCCGAATCGTAGGTCTGGTCTGGTTTTAATAATAATGATTGAAACTAGTTCTTAATCACTCCATTCATAATGGTGTTTCTCATATCCAGATCTAGAACACCCAAAAAATAAATTTTCACGAAAATCTAGGCGATGCTTTCGAAAGCAAACTCACTTGTAGTCAAAAGAACAGTTCACTTTCGAAAGAATGAAGTTGCTTTCGAAATCAAATCAATCTATTAGCAAACAACACATTTTACTTTCGAAAGCAACATTATTCACAACATTCAATTTTGGTTTCAAAATCAACATGTTGGTTTCGAAATCAAAGTTGTATGAAGATAAACTTTGATTTCTAATTTTAGAATCAAGCTTTTGGTTTCAAAATCAACCAACCAGAAAAAGTTTTTAAGGTGTGAAAACACTTACAGAACTTCCATGTGATGTGGGAACATCATATTAAGGTCTAAATGTAATGAACCACCTAAGGATACAAAATATCTAAGTCACTTACCATCCTAAGATATTTTTCGGTGGTGAGTTGAGCTTCTTGCGAGTCTTGTCTCCATTTATTCAAATCGTCATTGATCGGTAATGTGGAGATGACTCACTAACTCTAACTCAAGTTACATAGACCTTATTGAGTCTTTGATACGAAAAATCGACAAACAATCTAAGTGAGGTCCTTTAGACCTTACTCCTAATCAATAGCATATTTGGTAAATAATAGATATCAAAAGGGCATAAGATCAATACGAGTTTGTAGATAAAAAAAAGTAGTGTACACATGGAGTAAAAAGAATATGTACATGTTGAGGAGAGAGAATTTTGTCTACTCTTAAATTTTTTTTAAATGTCATAACTTTTTATATAAAATCGATTTTTGAGAAAATCTATGTTTATGAAAAGCATTTTCAAAAAACTTCAAAATGAGATCAATCACCAATACCAAAATTAAAAAGAAAAAAAAGGTATTTTGAGTATTAAGTATAAACGTGGTGTAGACCATAGTTAGCAATTCGGTATACGGCAATAATTTGATAACGTATATAATTCGTGTATAATTCGATTTGATGTGTACTGAATGCGGTCAAGCAACCGCGATACGGGAAGAAAACGGGCAAAGTAATAAATATGTAAAAAATACGTGAATAATTCGGCAAAATTCGGTACGTTTGTCTTTATCAAAGCATACATAGGTAAGGAATAGGAAAGAATGCATCATCCAAATACCAAATGTTATCCCGTATTTTTAAAAGTTCACGTTTTAATCAATTTCTAACTAATTCTTGAATTGTACCCGACCATTTCAAAAATACGCCAGAATAATACGTTTTGGGTATAGAATCCTATAATTCGTGTATTATACGTGAATATGCTAACTATGGTGTATACTAACATATGCTAAAACACATTTTAGATGACGAAAACGTATGACAAATTATGAGTGATGCCAAAGGCACATGTTATCTCTAGTTATATTAAAAAATAAAGCAGATTCAAATACATTAATTGTGGGAGTACTTTATCAGTACAAAATTTTCATTAAGGAAAACAACTTTACAAAGTGAATATCTAACCTAAAGGAAGGGAGATGTTTATGAAACAATAAAAGAATAATTATAATAAACAAGACGGCTGTCTAAATATGATTAGTTATAACATTGACTAAATGTACTTTGGTCTATAATAAAAGCATAAGATAAAGAAATGAGGACACGTTTTAGGGATATGAAGAACTTCTCTTTACTTTATCTCTCTAGAATTATTTGCTTTCTATCTTTAGGATAAATTTGGGTAAAGAACTTGCATCTTCATTGATATATACATTGAGGGTACATTGGCCTATGGGGTCCACATAGATGACTCCAGGACTAATGTTAAGTTAGGATATTCTTTGCATCATGTAGATTATTCACACAAAAAATTGGCCCATTATAAAACTTGTAACCCCATCATCTATTGAGTGAAATCAACGATAAAATAAATAGTTCAATCACCGTTGATTTTAAGTGATTTCAAATCATCGGATGATGGGATTACAAGTTCTAGAATAAATTTTTGTGATGATCAACATAATGGGGTTAATTTTTTTTCCTTTTTTCCTTTTTGAATTATCATTTTGAAAATTAAGCCTATGCTTAGCATGTGCAATACATGTACTTATAAATTTTCTTACAAATTTTTTCTAACTTATTCTAACACTTCGCTTACACTAGGCTGTAGGGCCTACATGAAGATCATCAACTCATATTGTAGATCAAAATCAGCTCATACATCGCTGTGTATTGCTGTTTGGACTGACCAAATGCTCGACCAAATGTTAAAACCATAGGTAGCATAGTCGGTTCTATTGCCACATTAGTTGGAATTCCCTTCATAACACTTTTGGAAGGGGAACGGTGGTGGGTCCCAACCTACAACGTAAGCATTTGACGTATATTTTATAAAATAGTCGGTTCAAAAATCATTATTGTAGATCACTCCACATGAGCTTCCCAGTTTAGTGTTCTGCCTACTTTATTTTATTTTATTTGGGTAGGATTTACACTTTATTCTTTGGGGGAGTGACCAAAAACTACTTTTTAATAATATTTTAATCCAAAAATCTACACAAATATTTTAAAATAGCTAAAAACTTCAAAATAAGGTGTAAAGACATATCTGCCCTCTAACTAACTACTTTTTTTATTTTATTTTTCACATAAAAAATATCATAACTTTAAAATTACAAATCAATTTTTTTTAAAAAATTATATATTTGGAAAGCATTCATTGAGATATTCGACATGAGACCAATCAACAATACTTTTTCTAAATTATTTTTTTACATAGCATAAAACTATGTTTTTAACTAATTTTTTAATCTAAATTGGATCAAAATTTAAATTTTCATGCTTCAAAATTAGGCAATAGTAAATGAAGAAGTGAAGATCTCGACAAGTACTTTCTAAATATATGAATTTCGTCAAAATTTGTTACTAAAAACTGTATGCAAAAATATTTTTGTAATATTTTTACATTTAGAAAAATATTTTTGTATAAATAAACATACTAATACTTTGACAAAAAAAAAAGTGCAAAAATATTTTTGCACAAATAAACATACTACTACGTTAACAAAAAAAAAGTGCAAAACTATTTTTGCATTTTATAAACAGAAACCTATGTTTTAGAATTTTTTAACTAATTTGGATCCAAATTCGAATTTTTATGCTTCAAAAATAAAAAAACATCAAAATAAAAAATGAAGATCTTGACTAGTTCTTTCCAAATATATAAATTTTGTCGAAATATGATATTAAAAATTGCTTGCAAAAATATTTTTGCAAAAAATTCGTTATAATTTTTATTTTTATAAAAAAATATTGTTGACTGATCCCATCTCAAAGATCTCGACGAATGCTTTTCAAATATATAAATTTTGTCAAAATTAGATTTTTAGTTTAAGAGATATAATAATTTAAAATTTTAAAATAAAAAGTTAACAAACTTTGTCTCGCATCCGCCTATACACCTTTATAATGACATAAAAAGGCAAAATAATGGTATAATTAGAATTAAAAGTGCACCAAAATGGAGTTTTTAGATATTTTGATATTAAAAAATGAGCAAATGGATATATAATTTTTAAATTTGAATTTCTGTACAAAAGATAAAAGTTTGTGTAGTAAATAGTATTTGATAGCTATAAAAGTTAGATTATGCAAATTACATAATATACTGTCGATCTATGCTAGAATTAAATTGGCCAAAAACATTTGGGAGCAAGCTGAATTTTGTTCACCCACTTATAAGGTGGGTGACTAAAACCCCACAGTTTAGAAGGGTAAGTTTAGTGGAATCCATTATTGATCTATGGATTTTCATCCTGATAGCGGGATCCAATAATTCAAGGATCCAAACAACTTTTCGCTATTCAAGGGATTTGTAGTGGAGCGACGATGTGATCGTCAGAAGTGGAATTGCGATTATCTGATGGTCCCAAAAATAAAAATAAAAATATATGCGATCATCTAATGATCACAGAGATGATTAGATAATTGCGTAAATTATCAGATCATCTCTACGATCATCAAATGATCGCACATAGCCCCAATTGTTTTTGCCATTGCTCACTTTTGTATTAATTGCAGCATGTTAGTGCGATGATCAGATGGTCACAACGAATATCTGAGTCTCCTCCACGTCTCATCCGGTGTACTCTTTTACTATTACCCCTCCACTCATTGACCCATCGATCTATAGGTTAAGAGGGCATTTGGCAACCAGAAGCAGAAGTGCTTCTACTTTTAAAAAAAGCAAAAGTGCTTTTGAGAAGTAAAAAATAAGGAGAAGTTTGTATGGTAAACTACTGATTTATAAGTCTAAAAATATGATGAGTTATTAGTTGTTACACGGTACTTAAGGAGAAGCAACTTCTAAGAAGTAGAAAAGCAAAAAAAAATTGCTAAAAAAAGAATCAACTTTTTTGCTTCTAGAAGTCACTTTGCAAAAAGGTAGAGAGCCCTCGTAACCGTACAAACTTTTTTGCTAAGCAACTTCTTAAGTGGTTGCCAAACGCCTCTAAGGGCAAGGCTAATGCACCGTGTTAAACACCAAATCCAGTGAATTTTTAAGGCTAGTGGGCACCCTTATACCTCAAACCCCTCACTTGGTCCGGTAGTTTGGTGGATGATGAAGGGTTTAAGGGTACCCGCAGAAGAGATCTGCGACGCCGAAGTTATCTGCAACAAGGTGTGTCGCAGTTAAGTTCTACGACAGGTCGCAGATAAGTTCTGCGACACGCCCTGTCGCAGGTAACTTCTACGGCCTCTCGCAGGAGTTTTCGGCGGTACTTTTTGAACGTTGGGAATTCAAAATCTCCCAACGGTTATATTTTTGACCTATATAAACTCCCACACATCCTCTCATTCTCCACACTCACCATTCATCTCCATTAGATTTCTAGCAATTATTTTTTTTCTTTCTTCTATCTTCATCATCCAATCCATACTATTTTTCATGTTTTTTGCATTTACAACAATGACTGAAAAACAACATGGTTCAAGGTACAGTAAGGAAGAAGATAGAGCGATTTGTTGCGCTGTTGTGATGATTAGTAAAGATGGAGATATTGGTGCTAATCAAAAGAAAGACAAATATTGGGAACGTGTTCATGAACACTTTCAATCTCTTATTGAGAATCGGGAGAGCCGAAATGCACATGGGATAGCCAATAGGTATGGTACGATCAAGAAAGAGGTTTCGAAGTATGTATCGATCTTGAGAGTGTACTACCCGAACAAGCCAAACGGTTGGACTGAATTAGATATTGTAAGTCGGAATTTATTTATACAGAAATTTAAATTAATTATTATTTTAAAAGTCATTATTAGAAATAAATTAACAAATTTCATTTGTAGGTGCGCCACGCTCGAAACCAGTATGAAAATGAACAGAATAAGCCATTTGTGTTCGAACATTGTTACGAAATTCTTCAAGCCATGCCTAAATTTAATCCCGAAGTGAACATGATGAACAACGCTCAAATTGGCGAAGAAGAAGGTGGCGGTGAAACACCTGCTCAATCATCTCAGCCAGATACCCACGTTGAGGAACATGCCAGCATTGAACGACCCCCAGGTATCAAAGCCACTAAAAAGGCTAAACATCATGGGCTTCTTCATCGATGTCTTTCGACACCATGTGCAGTCAGGACTCTGCCTTCATAGATTTCTACAAAGAAAATTCTTCAAAAAGGGTAAGTCATCTTGTTCGCCATCAAGAAACGATGGAAAGTTACGTTCGTCTCAAGGAGAGAGAGATAACTTTGAGAGAGAAAGAAGAGGAAGACCGTATTATGTCCATTATTACACAACATATGCCATATGTTCAGAAAAAATACTGGGAAGATCGCCAAAACGAGATCATGCGTCAACGTGGAATGTTTTAGTATTGTTGTTGTCTATTTTTTTTATTTTTGCTTTATTTTAGTACTATGTCACAAGTCTTAGTGTTTATTAAGTCTGGTCCATGTTCGGAAGTTTTTAATTCAGTACTGCTGAGTAATTTCGTCTACTTTTTAATTAATTTATGAAAGTTAATGCATTTGTAGAAAAGAGATTAACTTTTAATATTCTTACCAGCACCAACAACACAAGCCATGGTAATTACGTCTACTACAACACATAACCATGCCGAAGTTCGATACCTTAAACTCTAAACAATAAAATAGAAGCCAAGAAGAAAAGATAATGCAGTCATAACGTACACATAAACATGATAGCATATATCCAATGATACCATGACTACTCCTGGTTCACAACTCCCATCCCATGCCTTGTCCATATGTGCGCTACGAGATCCTTTCGTAGCTGGTTGTGTTTTTTTTTGTCTTGCATCAAAGCTTTTCTAGCCGAATACAGATCAAGTCCCACACCTCTTGGTCCCCGAACACGCTCGCGGTCGACATCGCTACACACTCCCGTCCAATTCGGATCACGGTGCTCGTCCTCAATGATCATATTCTGCAAGATAATACACATTTTCATGATTTTTTCTAGCTCTTCTCGATCCCAATGCTTCACCGGCCCAGCTACTATGTGCCATTTGCATTTCAACATCGCAAATGCTCGCTCAATATCTTTCCTCTTTGCTTGTTGTTGTTCGTTGAACTTCTCTTTTTGAGGAGTATTTGCCACTTGAAACGATTTGACTATGGTACTGTATTTCAGATATATACCATCGCCTAGGTAGTAGCCCATCTCATACCGCTTCCCATTTATCGTAAAAGAGGTATCGGGTGCCCGGCCGCAAAGTAGATCGTCCTCGATAACCAGTAAAACTGCCAACCATCTAATTGGAACAACACAGGTGGAGTTCGCAAAGAAAACTTGTCCGATCATCCACATAAAAAAAAGCTGGTGCGATTTCTTCCCCCTCTTCGGTTGTATCTCGAGCCTTAGACTGAAGGATATATTCCTTGATGTACTTAAGGTTAATACCATTTCCCCTGTATTGACGCTTAGTTTCTTGTATATGTGGAGTCATGTGCGGAAAGTACGTGGACATCATCGATTCATAATCTGCGAATGCCTCTGAGTTAAACGGTGGAGGATCTCCCGATCCGATTGGAATCCCAGTCAAAAAAGTGAAATCTAGAGGGGTGAATCCAATCTCAAGCTTAGGAAAATGTAACGTATGTGTAGTATCCCACCATCGTTCTATCAACCCCTCCACAATCTTTTTGTCACCATTACCAACTGTAATTGTGAACAATCGATCCCAACCACACAAGTCAATTAATTCCTTTGCTTCGTCATTGGAGATTGCAGCTTGATACACATCTATCATTTCCTTCCAACCACCTCTAAATGTTGTGAATTCAAGTTCTCAATCCAAATGGTTTATTAAGTGGTTAGGTGATTTGGGATCTGCTACATGTTGGTAGTCCTTCAACAATAACATTGGGTTTGCTGGCATATAGAAATCATCCCTATATACTAGGGTCCTCTTTTTTGGACGTTTAACACTTGGAGCTAAGTACATTCTCAAATTGCAGTTTCCTACAAAGATATGCTTAACAACTAGATAAATATTAATTATTTCACTACATATCACATACATAATTATGGTAAACAAATTTTAAACTATATAAGATAAACTAAAATTAAATAACAGTTATCTATGGTAAATAACAAATTTTAAACTATACATAAGATACACTAAAATTAAATAACAGTTATCCAAGGTAAATAACAAATTTTAAACTATACATAAGATACACTAAAATTAAATAACAATTATCCATGATAAATAACAATAAAAATTAAATTAAATTCAACAACTATCACATAAATAATTATGATTAAAACTTAAAAATATTAATTATATCACTACATATCACATACATAATTATGATAAATAAATTTTAAACTATATAACAATAAGTTATACTAAAATTAAATAAGAGTTATCTATGGTAAATATCAAATTTTAAATACACTAAAATTAAATAAGAGTTATCCATGGTAAATAACAATAAAAATTAAATTAAATTCAACAACTATCACATAAATAATTATGATAAATAAGTTTTAATCTATGAAAATTAAACAAAGTAAACAAACACAAACAAAACAATTAGCTAAACATCACATATATTTATGATAAAAAATAGTAAAAATATCTAATTAAATTTATCAACAATCACAAACATAATTAGGAACAAAATATAATAAAATCAATTTAAAAAAAAAAAAAACATACATACAACAAATTACCTAAAAATTATCCACAAAATATACCTAAAAATAACCTATCTAATTGTTTTCATGGTTTAAATTTAATTTTAACTAAAATTATAAAGGAATTTTGTTAGAAATATTTACCGCAGATTCGTTTGGCGACAAAATGGGGTGAAATTTACGCCAATAAGCTTGTCCCAATGAGAAGAAGAGAAATCCGTAATTTTTGGCGCGGATCGGTGGGATTAAATCTGTAGATTGGAGGAGAATCGGTGAGGTAAAAAGGTAAAAAACCTCCCTTTTTTCGTCTGTGTAAAAATGGAGGAAAGGTAGAAGAAGAAGAAGAGGAGAGAAGGGAGGGGGGACCGGTGGGGTTGGTGGGGCGTTAAAGCCCCCGCTGTAGTTATCTGCGACTGCATATAACTCATGCGGTCGCTTATAAGCTCCTCGACGCCCATCCGACCCTCCACTAGCCTTGCCGACCTGTTATACATCAGACCCACCTTACTTGTTGGTGGGTCTGAGGTAGGCCACTGGCCTTGCCCTAAGGATTCCCTCTACCCTGCCCTAGTGCGCAAGTAAACAGTCAAATCTGGTGGTAGGGTCAACCGTGTGAACAAAATTGACACTAATTATTTTGTCATGAGATATGTGTTAAGGGCATCCAACGGTGAGGAATTGTGCGGTCGAACCGATTGATAGTAGGGCAGCAGGACTTATTCGCAAAATGAAATTAAAAGAATTAGGCGGGAAAACTAAAGATGAAGAGAGAGTGAAAGAGAGATAGAGAGAGTAAAGAGAGAGTAGACAGACAGAGAGAGAGAGAGAGAGAGAGAGAGAGAGAGAGAGAGAGAGTTCAGTCAGTAAAGCTTTCAAAGCTTTTATCTCTCAAGATAACAAGATCAGATATTAGGGTTTTCATAGTAGTTCATTTACTATCAATTTCTTTCGGTAAATGAAACCCTAATTTCAATTGATTGCATTCTGATTTTCTCTTCACAGGTTTCCAATCTAACTCTCTTATTAGGTCATCGAAGAGAGAAACAGTATCTGAGAGTTGTAGATCTGAAAGATGGGTGTCGAAAACTACCATGTGATCGAACTAGTAGGTGAAGGTTCCTTCGGTAAGGTTTATAAAGGAAGACGCAAATACTCTGGACAGGTATAAACCCTTTTTCCGATTCGTTGTTTTTTCATCATTTAAACTGTTTTTTTTTCTCCTGAAGATTGTTTTTTAATCTTGCGATGTAACTTTTGATTGAGCACAGACTGTTGCGATGAAATTTATCCTTAAACATGGCAAAAGCGACAAAGATATCCAGAACTTGAGGCAAGAAATTGAGGTAATTTTAGGGTCTGATTCTGTAATTTGGTTTTGTTCTGATTTCGATATTCAGTGAGATACTGTAAATGATGAAGGGTGTTATAGTCGTGTCAATGAAATTAAAATCTGTGAGTCGAAAATTTTCTTTTCGAACACAATATTAAGTGTAAGGATGGTTGCATTCTGAAGTTGATGAAGTTTGTTCTAGTCTTGTGAAGAGTAATAAAAATTCAGAATTTTACATTTTTTTTTTCTTTGCAAACGCAATTATAGGTGAATGAACTGAGTTAGCGAGCTTTGAATTTTTTAAAGTGAAGAAAAGGAATGTCAAGTTATGTGGGCACTGTCGCATTGTTGTGGTGAAGTTTACGATAGTTTATTACTTTATTGCACCATAGGTGCTCTAGATTACCTCAATCTGGATGTTTCTGTTGAACAAATGTATTATTGATAGGGTGGCGTACATATTTTCTTGTATCCGATCAATGAAAATTTGAAGAGTAAGAACGAAGTGTTTGGCACTCTTATGTAATGGAACATTGTTAGCAAAAAAAGAAGAGAAGAAAAATGTGGAGTGCCTTAGTACAGATTGGGCTTTCAAATGTAGAGATAAACTTTTTCTATTTTGTACTATTTAGAAGAAAGCATTGAGCGCGATATCGATACACATTCTCCTCAACATTTTGATATGGCAAAAATAAATGCTACTTGATAAAGCATTGCGAATGTTATCAAATGAAGGTATGTCGAGAGAATTTGTTACTTTTTTTAGTTTTAAAGCAATTCAGTTTCCAGTAGACAACCACCTTCCACGTTAGTAGAGTGCAAAAATCTTGAACTGTTATTGTCCATAAACCTGTTGACCATTTTGCATTTGTACCGTAAGGTTATCTTACTTATGTTGATATAGATGGTCTTAAACTTAAGTGTAACAAGCGTATATTTCAAGGGTAGTGTTTGTAAATGATGCTCTGGTTCTTATTGAATGTCACTACCATTCAATAAGGAATGTAGACGGATCCATAAACATTGGTAGATGATACAGTCTTTCTAAAACTTTGTGTATGTGTACGTGCATCTTTTTTGGATAAGCTTTATGTAAGTGGAAAAGTATTGTACTATTTTCATGATTATTATGTTGCATTATTTTTTGTATCTGATTTTGTCAATGATTGCGTAATCGAAAATAATTTCTGGGTATGATCTTTTTGGTTAACATGCACAGATTTTGAGGAAGCTGAAACATGAAAATATAATCGAAATGCTTGACTCCTTTGAAACACCACAAGAATTTTGTGTTGTGACTGAGTTTGCACAGGTAACGAACTCTTACAAAGATCTTTTATTCTGAAACAAATGCTGATGCAAGATTTTAGTTTATGGAATTTTTTTATTTGTAGGGTGAACTTTTTGAAATTCTTGAGGATGATAAGTGCCTCCCTGAAGAACAAGTTCAAGCAATCGCAAAGCAGTTGGTACTTTCCTCACTGAAATGTAGCAATCCATCACGTGAATTTTATTGTGTTATTCTTGGCTGTATTCTAAAAATTGTTCATATGCGATTCCCCACCTTTTTTTTGTGAAGCCTGTATAATGGTTTCTCGTACAAATATTGTGCCATTTGATTTCAGGTAAGAGCACTGCATTACTTGCACTCGAACCGTATCATTCATCGAGATATGAAGCCACAAAATATTCTAATCGGAGCTGGATCTATTGTTAAGGTTGTATAGTTTGGTTACGTTGGTATATGCATTTCTTGTTTCTATATAAGTAATCAAAGTCCTATTTTATTTGCTTAGAAAAATGTTGCATTCTACTTCTCTAAAGTAAAACTTCTCTGTTATTTTCCTAATTCTTGATTCATATACAAATTTAGATTCTCAGTTTTTAACTACATAGTTATGCATGTCTCTAGGAATGCAATGTATGGAGTAAGCTGGTTGTCCTTTCATTTGTTCAAATTATTTGGCTACCTAAAGCCTTGAGTTCTTTACATTCATGCAACTTTTTGGGATAATCATTATTCCTAGTTTCCCGCTTCATATGATGGAAGCTGGAATCAGCTGTGTGCTTCCTGTAAGTTTGTAAGTTACATGATTTCTAGAAGAGCAATTTCCTGGGATACAAAAGGAAATTTCGGATTCCTTGAAATAGAAATTTTACTTCCCCTTCCATTTACTGCAAGGGTTAAGGTTACTGCAACAAATGTACTTGCTGCATATAGTATAAGATGTTATTGTTACGCATTCCAAGAAAGACTTCACCTTATAAAGTCATAGTCCACACAGAACTATAAGATGTATAAGTAATGAATCACGCCACAACACAGATTTTTTACATGGCAACCCGTCACAACTTACAAGAAATCCACAGGACCTGGTTCAGGTTTGCCAATCTACTAAGAAAAGTTAGAGACAAAGTACAGTAGCTGACCCAATAACCTTACAAGAACCAGACCAATATGCACATTATCTTCTTGCAGTTGCAAAGACGTCTTCATGCTAGTCACAAGCGCCTCACTGCAGCAACTGCAAACAGAGACACATCTTCCTTTCTTGGAAAGCATGTCAATCCAATATATTCACGGATCCAACCATTTAACCTGATTAACCGATAGACCAAGCAAATCCACTCTAATGAAATACACAAATCACAAGTTAATGCGATTAACACACGACTCAACTATCAGAACTAGACTAGTAGTCTGATGAACACACGAATCAGTCAAGAACACATTAGTTGATGAACGCAACCAAGCACTCAAGGTTTAGGAATGCGAGGACAAGCATGACATAGTGCGCAAGAGTGGGAGGCTCTAAACCTAAAGGATTTAGGGTCTCACAGGTTGAAACTATAACTCACTCAAAGGTATGCATTCTATAATAGTTGATAGACTCTGTTTCCAAAATGTTTACCACATTAATGCCTTCTCTAATATCAATGTAACATCACTAATAGAGCTACCACAAGTAGGTTAAATAAAGGAAAAACTGGAGTTACACTTTGAACCCTTGCATCATGATTTAGTGCTATACTATCTATGATGGAAAGAGTTTATGATCTCATGATTTCCCAGGATATGCGGAGGTTTGCTTATCAGTAATCTATTTTCTAACATGTACTTTTATGCTTCACTTTATTTATTTTATTCTTTGTTTTTTTTTGAAATATGTTTGTCATAAGTCATTAATTGAATTGTGTTATTTATACAAAAGTTCTTTTATAGCTGTGTTTTAACATATGTTTTAGGAGAGCCTCTTAAATTAATCATATTTATACACTTCTACAGGCTTTGTTCTTGATTTGTGATTACCCTTACAACATTTCTTGCTTATTGTAGCTCATTCATGTATTTTTGGTTTTTCTTACAGCTTTGTGATTTTGGATTTGCACGGGCAATGTCCACAAACACCGTTGTCTTGCGCTCCATAAAAGGTCAATTATTCTTCTGCTTTACTATGTGAAGGGCAGGAGATTTGTGTCTTGATGTTTTGTCGTATGCAAGTTATATGTTTATCTTTTGGAGTTAGAATGCATTGTTATGGAGACATGATATGTTTAAACATATGTCAAGTTGTGCAAGAAGAGGATTATCATTGTAAAACTATACAGTTCTTCATGTCTATTCTTACTGTTGCACTTGATTAATTTCTTGGTTAAATATGCCTTCTAGAAACCCCAGTGACCTTGGAGAAATACTATATTTTTGCATTTTTTTAAACTTCTGTATTTTGAAGGCTTTTAGTATTCAAAATCCTTATTCACTGGATTCGTCATAAATGTATCTATACTGCTCCGGAAATGTCAATATTGGTTGACAATTCCCCGTGACTTTTTGCTAGCGTAGCACTGAATCTAATTTTGCTTTTCAGGTACTCCTTTGTACATGGCTCCAGAACTTGTACGCGAACAACCCTACAACCACACTGCTGATTTATGGTCTCTTGGTGTTATTTTGTATGTTCTGATTTTTCCTTAATTCCCTTGTTCATTTTCATCCTCATCATCATCAACAACATCATCATTTATTCTCTATCATCAGCAGTCCTACTTGGCTATTATCTAAAGCCCTATATGAGCATTGGGAGTTAACTGAGATTGTTCATCTTTATGACTGTCTTTTTACTGAAGCTGATGAATGTGAACTTCTCCGAAAGTTCAGAACCTTGGCGATAACTAATGCAAACCCAATATAATTGGAATTTCCCTATTTTCATCACCAACCTTTAATCACAAATCACAATAGTTACTGACTTACTGCTTCAGCTTCAGCTTCAGCATACTTGTCCATAAAACTTTTATGATGTTGATATGATTTTAGTGACTATTCTTCTATTCTTTTTGCGTTGGGGTTCAGTCTTCCCCCTTTGTTTATTTTCCTAGCAACATAACTTTGTTGAAATGTTGCATAATATTATATTTCGAGTCTTCGACTTACATATCATTTCATGTTTACATATTTTCTTTGAGTATTTTAATAATTGTGTGTATGGGCTGTTCCTAATTCTTATGGGCCTAACTCATCTAGTATAAGTAATATTGAGGGTCCAGATTGGGCAAACTTACTTACTC
The DNA here is from genome assembly GCA_002174775.1 of Macleaya cordata. NCBI lineage: Eukaryota > Viridiplantae > Streptophyta > Magnoliopsida > Ranunculales > Papaveraceae > Macleaya > Macleaya cordata. The sequence continues at coordinate 347,685 of MVGT01002665.1, read as the reverse complement.
CTTTCTTATCTTCCTTCTTTTTCTCAAACCTTTAGAATCAAGGTGCACACCCTTGACTTTGAGTTAGCATTTGGTATATATTGTCCATCCATTGCGACATTGAATGTTGTAATATGATATGATGTTAATTTTGACTGTATCCTGATGTTTTCAGTAAGAACATACTCAAACTATATTGGTGCCTTAGCATTATATTTTCTTTTTCAATAGAAGACTAGCTCTTTGAGAAAATATGAAGGGAGATTAACATCTAAAATAATTATCTTGCACTACACCAATGATATTGGTGACAGTAGAGTTGGCTAAACTTTGAAGCAGATGTAGACACATTAGTATTCTATTCAGCATTACTATGTATCTACCTTTTTCATTTTCTGTTCATGTATATAGCATGAACAGAATACTAATTGATATTGGGGTATAACCAGGTATGAACTATTTGTTGGTCAGCCTCCATTTTATACAAATTCAGTATATGCACTCATTCGACACATCATTAAGGTACATTTGTTCAATTTTTCTTTTTTCTTTTTTGCCTGTTTTTTGAATTTTCAAAATTTTATATTGCAGAGTTGTATTTCATTTCCATTCTGCTTTTACAGGATCCTGTAAAATATCCAGACAATATGACTCCGAGTTTTAAAAGCTTTCTGAAGGGGTTACTCAATAAGGTTGTTGGTTATCTGAAGTCAATATTATTTCACATTGACAATGATCGAATTTCTTATACCCATTTGTTCCAGGTTCTCTGTTATAAAGGATGTTAATTGGTTTATAAAATAATGGAAACAGGTGCCGCAAAGCAGGCTGACATGGCCTGCACTTCTTGAACACCCATTCGTTAAAGAAACCTCAGATGAGCTGGAGGCCAGGGTAATACTTCATCTCTTTTTCTAATTTTTTCATCTAAAGGGTTAAAACATCAAGAGATAGCTTTTCATATTGGTTTTGTACAGTTTTGTTGTGGCTTAGCTTTCTGATTCCTAAATCATTTAAGTCATTGTTATCTGGTAAATACTTGACAGGAATTGCGTGTAGCAACTGCTGCAGCTATGGGAAATGATGCAGCTTGGAGGGGTGAAGGCTACAAGAAACCTGCATCCTTTGCTGGATCCTATGCTGCGACTCCTGAGAGTGAGACCCTTGATTATACATTTCTTATTTCTTGCTTTGTAATGTTTTTCACTGCTCCAAAAACTTTGTTACAGGCAAAACTCATTCTTCTGCTCCTGAGAATAAAGGTGCTCGGAGTCCTCTGAGCAACGGTCAGTCAGATAGTCCTGCTGCAGCCATGGAGCATCCATTGCCACATGACGAGCCCTCAGGATTAACAGTTCCTACTAATGCTGTTTCCTCAGGTATATGACATAATAAAAAAATGATCCCTGGTTCTTCTTTGACAGTTGATTCATCAAATATCTAGGGCAGGTCAGTTTTATGTTAGGCAAATTAGATAAGATGGTCAGTTTCTTAGCCCCCTTCACATAGTAATTTATTGACTAATCTGAATTGTGGGAAACACATTCCACTTGCAAAGTGGTGGTTTCATTTCTGTTTACTTGCTTGTTCAATGTAGTATGATTGCTTTAAGTAGTAATTTGATTGTTTGATTGCTATGATGTGGGTGATTGTGACTACTTAACTTTAGGCCTCTTTCATTTATTTGTTCATAAATTTAAATAAATCATTGGGAGTCATGCAATTTTATTTTGTTTCTCTGTTTCCTTTTCAAGCATTTAGTTCCTGATTTACTAGGTTGTGGTACCATATGTTAGTAAGAGTAGTTTTGTTATTATTCATATGTATATGGGTATCTTTGTCTTTTTTCTTGTGTATATAAAAGATACATGTGGTTGTAACTAACACTGACATACTCTTTTGTTTTCCTCTGTTTTCTCTTCTTTTACTGATTATTATTTTTTAACCTTGAAATCTACCTTATATGTATTTTCCTCAAGTTTGTTCGTCTGTTTTAGTTTTGTTTACTTTTCACAAGGTTATGTTTTTCTTATTAATAGCTAAATTATATGTGCAGTCCTTATAAGTTCCTTTCATATGAATAGATTAGGAGTTAGGACTAGTCTAAGTATTGGTGTCCTTGCGAGAGAAGGCAATAGAAGCAAAGGAAAAGTCATTAGAATGGTTTTGTGCTTGGGTCAATCTTAGTGGTTTATTTGTCTGTTTGCAATTTCTTCTTCTCTATGTGGTGAATTTACATCTGAGAAGTCAACTTCTTTGTTTTAATTGCTTACCATAGTTCCTCAATGAGCCTAACTTACGCTGGATCTTTTGATTTTCTCCTTTTGGTTCACGTGGTCAGCTAAAGTGAACTGGTCAGCTCTTTTGCTGTAAATTTATGGATTCTTGTAATTGGATAGTTCTGGTACTTCAGTCAGTCGTAAATCATATTCATCTATTGACCTTGTTTATCACCTTACATGTTCATACTAAAATAGTAAAATCTATAAATGAGTAACTGGAACTCTATATCACCATCAGAACCCATTTCCCGGTTTATCATCACTCTTGAATTCTTCACAAAATCTAAAGCTGATTTCTTTGTCAACCTTTCTTACTGAATTTCCTTTCATTGGACATGATTCTGATATCTCAGGAAGATTATTTGAGTAAGTTTTGTCTATTTTCAGGCTGCCAGGTATTGGACAGGTTGGAAAATAACTCCCGGACAGTGAAAGGAGCAAATTTCATTGGTCAAGATAATGAAGCTATATCACTTGTTTTGATGCCCTTAAAAACCTGGTCCAAAGGTTCATCGAGCTCTGGCAGGTGAATTGGAATTGTCTCATCACTTCCTAAGCATTCATTTACCATTGACCCTCCGATCTTATGTTAAGAGCTAATGCCCAAGTCTAAAAGTTATATAGTGAATGCTGAAGAATGCTCAACTAGATGCTAGGGTCTTCCGCATCCTAGGCATATTATATTAGCCTCACACGATGTATATAATAGCATTCCTTCACTATTGACCCTCTGATCTTATGTTAAGAGCTAATGCTTCAAGTCTTAAAGTTCTATAGTGAATGCCGAACAATGCTCGTTAGATTCTAGGGTCTTTCGCATCCTAGGCATATACACTAAGCATCACGCAATATATATAGTGGGTGGCACATGTGTTTGAATGTATATATCATATTTAAAAAGTTTGATACGCGAAACTGATGGTTATGATCTACTAATGTTTCTCAAGTTTGTTTTGTGAAAATGGGAGCAAATATAGAAGAGAAGGTAAGAATAGTTATTGCTTATTTAATGTGAAAGTTATTTGACATCATTATTAGGTATTTAATGTTACCTAATGTTTGAGTTGAGCTACTATATACTGGAGTTCCTTAAACATGCAAAAAAAGAATTTACAAATTTGAATATCCATTTTGCTTATGAGAAAACCTGTAAAATGAATTATTTCAGAAATTTGGCAAAATTGAGCACACCAAAAGTTCGAAGTGTTGGCACTATAATAGTAATAGATATGTCCTATTGTTTCCTAAATAATATTTTGGTGAATGATAAAGAAGATATAATTGGGTATGCAACTGTTGCAGTTAGTATGGATATCATCTAAACATTGCAGCTTTCATTTTGAGAGGTTTTTCAAAAACCACCTTCCTAGAAATACAAGTATTTCCAAATTTTTCCTGAAGAACAGTTAATGTACTTAAGGAAAACATATCATATGTTGCCGTAAGTACCCTCACTTCCATATTAAACCTAAATATTATATTTTGGTAGGCTAGCTGAGATTTATCAAATGACGATAGAGTTGCATTTCCATATATAAAGCTAGGAATATGTACCTAGCTGGATTCTTCAGCTACTGCTTCACTGTTTCGTTATTCAGCAGTTTCACATCATTGCAGCGCTTTAATTACATTTTGTAGAAGGCTGTTACTTGAATTTCTGGAATACGAAATAGCAATTATTATTTTACTCCTGCACGTGTTTTCTGGTACTTCGAAGTATTAATTTCCTTGTCATATGAAGTAGTTTGTTTGTCAAATTTGAACAGGGATCAGAATATCGTTAGTGTAAACCAGTCACTTAGAATCTTGTCAAATTTAGTGGCAGCTGGTGCTCTTCATTCTGATGTGGCACTTGACGACATGATTGGGGAACTTCTCATTTTCACAGCCAGCGTAGTTAGCATAAAGTCATCGGATGGTAATGATATAACTGCAAAGGTATTGACACTGTAAGCCTTCACATTGCTGTTTCTGATTTCTAGTTCAATTCTGTACATAAAATTCCTTTTCATGTTATTTTCACATTGTGCCTTTTCTTTTCTCCTTAATACCTGGAGGTTGGATTTTCCAGTAAAGATGATCCACTGAGGCCATTTCACTTCTAGTCATGCTTTTCTACAAGTTTGATGCTTCATTGTGTCTCACATTGCAAATCCTGGAATTGCAGAGTTTCTCAATTTTGAAGAAATTAGTGGATATTAGTGGAAGTTGTCTTCGGAATTCATATATCCAGCACTGGTCTACATTAGTAGAACTATACTCAAAGGTTAACTCTTTCTGCGGAATGGATTGTTCTTCAGTAGCACTCATGGTTTCTGTTTCTCTCAACTTTTGTATGCTATTGATGTAGGTTGTTGGCTATACTGAAGATGCATCTGGAAGAGTTCTGAACGAGTCAACTTCGTGCATCGCTGTCATGTTATCTCGAGTTGCTCAGGGACTTAAAAAATCTCTTATAGCTGGAGATCTAGAGGTTGGTTCTGTTCCTTCATCAGCAGATGAAGTTCCAAAACAGATCTTGGATCATGCTAAAACATCTGGAGTGGCGGATCTATTGTCTCTATGCTTAGTTGCTTCAGGCTCAAGTCTAATAGCAGGTTCTTCAAATATGTTACGTGCTGCTTGTGAAGCATGCAGGGCTATATGGGCATTGATATTTGGATTGGAAATTCTATTCACCAAAGCACATGTTTATTTGTTTCCATTACAAACTTTCTGGAACCATTCTTTACTTCGACTTGACATTGGGGAGCATGAAAGAGGCTCAATGCTTGGGATGGAATCAGCAAAAGTTGTAGATGCAGTAGCAAAAGCTTTGCTCAAATCAAAAGCCATGCAGGTTGCAATTTACTATTGTCTTCATCAACGTCTGGAGTCTGCCTTGTCTGCTGCTCTTCAGGTATTACTCTCTCTCATGCCAATAATTGATCTCCAAAATCTTATTGGGCTACTCATATTGGGCTCATATATTAAATGTATTTATTGCTGTGCTACATGGATACCTACTATCATACATGTAAGGAGCACATGTTTAACACTCAAAGTCTAAAATAGATTTAGAATCTCACTCTACGTGTCCACAGCATTTATAAAAGGACCCTGCATTACATTTCAGATCTCATTCTTTCTGGATTCTGTAAAGTATTTGTGGACTCCTGTTATGCGTTGGGGAGATCTTTGTGATATTAATGTGAAAATCTTTTTTTAAATTCGCTATTCAACTTTAATGTTCCCAATATCCAATCAATAACCGTAACAGAAGACCCTGAACAGTGGCTCATGTATTGCACAATCTCTGCTGCTTACATATAAATATATTCAGATCTAACATTTTTTCCTTTTTCAGCTCATGTTGAGGTGCTGTGTTCATAACGGACTCGTCTGTGGTTTGCTTTGTGGTCTGCCAAGTTCCTTGCCTGTTACAACTGTTATCAGTGGAGGTGGAGATGGTACAATCATTTCGGAGATATTCTCTATATTATGTATCTGCACTTCCCCTCCAAATAAAGAACCACCAATAGGAGAAGCAACTAAATCCAAAATATCAAACCCAAATGCCCTAGTTCTGCATTCATGTCTCATCCTGGCCACAATTGCACAATATCTGAAGTTGTCTGGAAGAGTTTCTGCATCATTCATACTTACAACTTCTCCAAAAAAGCAAATTTCTCGTCTTTCTTTCCTTGCTCATCACTCTTCTAGTGATACGGTCACAACATCCTTACAACCACATTGTGTATCAGCCATGCTAGCTCTTGCATCTGTTCTATCTCTTGAAAGTGGCATTCCTTCAGAATCCCCTCTCTCTGAAACTGCAATGCCCATGATCCCTCCAACTACCACACTATGTAGCATTCTCGCTATCCCACCAGTGGACCGAAATGAAGTGACTGCTAACCAGAATGGTATGCTCTCGTACTGGCATGGTATTAGGGATGGTTGTGTTGGTTTGTTGGAAACCAGACTAAAGTGGGGAGGACCATTAGCTGTTCAGCAAGCTTGTGCAAATAGTATTCCTCAGATCCTTATTTGTTTATTAGCGAACCGCCTTCCAAATGTTACTCAAGAAATAGATGACACAAAAGATCTAATTGGTTTATCACCTACTGGTGTTGTATGGACGGTTTCTTCAATTTGTCATTGTCTTTCAAATGGAACCTTATCATTTCGTGAAATCTTGGTTAGGAGTGAAAATGTCAAGCTAATATCGGGTTTGATATCTGAAGTACACCTTAAGATCTTGAAATGCTGGAGCGGGCCTGGTGGTGGGAATGATGGGGTCAGAGATCTAATCAATGCTGTGATTGATCTCTTAGCATTTCCTTTTGTTGCAGTGCAGAATGTTAGTCCTGGCTTGCCATCAGCCACTGCATCAGTTAACAGTGGTTTCCTTCTCAACATGGGTTCACCTGGTGCAAGACTAGGTATCGAGGACAAGGACATAGTGAAAGGGATTGAGGCAAACATGCCTAAATATGTTCAGATCCTTCTGGAGGTTGTATCTTCAATCCTCTGAATTTGCTACAGCTTGTTTCAATGGAGGTTTCTCATACAACTAATCAACTTTGCAGGTAGGAGTGCCTGGTTGTATTCTTAGGTGCTTGGATCATGTGGAGTTAAAAGATTCAGGAAGGCCTGTAGCTTTTCTGGCAAAAATGGCAGGCCTTCGACCCCTTGCACTTCAGCTTCTGGGAAAAGGTCTGTTAGATCCAAGCAATGTGAGAAAGTTGCTCGATGGTTCAAGCCCAAGGGAGGTTGTTCTGGACATTCTGATGATAGTTTCAGACTTGGCTCGGATGGATAAGGTCAGAAACTTAAGGCTTTTACATGGGTTTAGCTAGGGCTGTCAAGAGATAACCGTTTACCCAGGAACCAAACCGCATTGGAACCGACTTTCCCCGTTCTGGTTCCACATATTTTAGTATTGGAACCAGAGCCACTAGGTACTTGAACAGTTAGTATTATATTTGGTTCCAGTTTTGTCTACTTCTATATCCTATAGAACAGGAATTGAACCGGTAGGGACAGGAACCAGTGTACAAATACTGATTTTTCTCTATAGCTTTTAACTTTTTTTGCATGTAAGAACTGATTTTAGAAAATCGAAACCACAACACCAGAAAACTGACCGGAACCTGAACTGCTAATTTCGGTCTGGTTCCACCTATTTGAGTAGTGGAACTGGAACCGACAAAAATCGGAACCGGCTTATTTAAAATGTCCGAGTACTAGGTAGTTTAATTACCAAAAACCGTTTGACTCCCCTATCTACTAAATAGTATATTGCCAAACCTTGTATACACTGGTTTGCAAAGGGTGAAGTATGTGATGTGGTGATTGAGTCTTTGCAAGTATGTTCTTACACTTTTGGTCGTCAGCTGGTTGAAGTATGCTTGCTTTGCCTAGTTTCGACCTTTGCCTCCCTGTATCCCTTATTCATTTTTAGTATAATTCTTTATCATCTTAAAAGTATACTGGTTTGCAGGCTTTCTATGAACACCTTAATAGGGCGGATTTGTTGGAGTCCTTGAAGGCTTTCCTTAGCCATGAAGATCCAAATGTACGTGCAAAAGCTTGCAGTGCTATAGGCAACATGTGTCGACATAGCCCCTACTTTTATAGTTCGCTGGTAAGGAAGGAGTTATAATCGTTGTGGAATATAATTTATTAGATGAAGCCTTTTTTTTTTTTGCATGGATTTAGTTCTCTGAAAAGTTCCGTCTTGCTGTGCCCTTTGTAATACTTTTTAATTTCATCTCCCAGGCAAGGCAACATATCATTAGTCTCCTCATAGATCGATGTGCTGATCCGGACAAACGTACCAGAAAATTTGCTTGTTTTGCTGTGAGATCTTTTCCCAATCAATATACTACTGTGGAGAGGCTTCATATATATCTCTGTTCTCTTACCGTGATACAGTAGACTCTCAAACCCAGTTGTTGGATTTGGGTTTTAATGATGCCCATAAAGAGGTGTATGATGTCATTATTTTCATATCCAACAGCTGGCGTTGAGGTGGTTATGTATTACCAGAATTATTGCTATGGCATTTGTTCTATATTAATAGCTGCTGGCACATTCTTTGCATGTCAAATGTGATAAGAAAAATCCTTAATTATATATATGCTAACTCAGTGGAAATAATATAAAAGCCTTTATTTAGTTCCTACATATATTTATGTAAGACTGTGATAAGAAAAAATCTTTGTTTTCAGAAAGCATATCATCTATGATGGTAAGAAGCTTTAAGTTGTCAAAAGTTAGTAAAAGGATTAAAAGTCAAAAATATCCTTTCCATTAGGGTTTGAAATGGTAAAAAAAAAGACAGTTATCCCTTTAAGTTTTATGTTTTGTAATGTTGGGAGGTAATTGATGTAGAAACCCCTTAAAACTGGGCTATGTTTAATTACATTTAGATTATAGATTTGCTTCTGACCCATGCAATTTTGAATTACAGAAGTTAATTACTTCTTCTATCTAATAAGTTCTGCCTTAATTGTTATGAAGGGAGGCAAATGTTGCTTATCTAACATTCTCCTGTCTCTCCAGATTGGTAATGCTGCATACCACAACGACCTGTTGTACGAGGAGCTAAGGAGATCCATACCTCTCCTTACGAAACTGCTGCTTTCGTCGGAAGAAGACAAGACTAAAGCAAATGCAGCGGGTGCACTCAGTAATCTTGTCCGCAACTCTAACAGGCTGTGTGAAGATATTATCTCGAAGGGAGCCATGCAGGTTTGTCAAATCTATGCACATTTCTTTTTTATGTATTTGTTTAAGATAATAGTCTGCTAAACATGTCTCTCAGACAGATTTTGGGCATCCTCTTTTAACGTGGGTGAAGAAAACCCTCAAATCTTTACGGTGGGAACTTAAATGGTCAATAGGATGGTGGGGTTGGCCGTTTAAGTCCCAACAGTTAGGGTGGTGGGGTTTTGTTCCCCCATGTTAAGTGTGAACAAAATCACTCTTCTTAGACTGTACTAGGAACATGGTCTTAAATCTTATTAGTTTTGTGGGATATGATATTAAATCTGATCCAAAGCCACATCTAGTCCTGCCCAACGAAAGCTCAGTGTAACAATCACGAGCTGTACCGAATCAAGTTCAACTGTACAAGTATTACCAGTTTTGACCAAGTTAAGGCCAAGAGAGCCGATATGTGCTTGGCTGGGCTGAGTTTTCCATGGGCTGAGCTGCTGAACCGAGCCAAGGATTCAGTGTATTTCTGTGTCTGGTAGACTGGTTATGAGATGAGTCAAACTAGTCAACTCTATTTAACCAATTATACGAGTTCAAATCCTCTGTCCCAATTTTGCATGTCCCCTCCTTGTCCCGTAGCTAATTTTCTTGTGGGGCCCATATAGACACAATCCAATGGGTAATATTTTTTGTAAAAATGTTCTCATCACCACAAAAAATGATCCCATTCTAAAATTTCTAACCCTATCAAAAAGTTGATTGGAAAATCACCGTCCATTATTTAAGGATGATTTCCTCTAGGGTATGCCTTAGATGTCCTCAGAAGGTTAATATTGATGCCCCTGGAATTTCCGTTTACATTTAGAATTGCATAGTGCAGTGTGTGCGCCTGCTAAAAATCCCATTTTCTCCGATATTTTTGCAGGCTCTGCTGAAGCTGGTTGCTGACTGTTCCACAGTAGCTTTGAGTCCAAGTAGAAGGGATGCAGTAAACGAATCACCACTAAAGATTGCTCTATTCTCCTTGGCGAAAATGTGTGCTCGCCCACCTTGCAGAGAATTCCTCCGCTTGTCAGAATTGTTTCCTGTTGTCGGACGCCTTAAACAATCCCCGGATTCAACCGTTGCCAATTATGCGTCCGTTATTCTAAGCAAAGTTGCAGAAGCCTGAATAATCCTCGTACATTTTACTCAGGTTTACAAAATTCATGCATTATTATGAAGTTATAGCAGTTATGTAATTAGTTCTAGATTGTATAGTTTTTTTTTTTTTTATCATTTTGTATACGTAGGAAATTATGGAACTAGTTGTTGTAAAAGAATTGAATCTCTGCTTGTTCACTCCTGGGTTTTATTGATTCCTTCACTAATGAAGAAGAAACCGCAGCTCTTATTCATGCTCTTCATGAAATAATATTTCCAGTTGATTGTTGTTCAATCTGTAAACATGACGCACTTTTTGGGTCCAAAAATGATTATTAGTTAGAAATCTATTTTATCATAATTGTTCCTAATATAAATGTTACGAAAAAAGGGGCAAAACTGGAACACTAAAATAATGAATGGACTAAAGGGACTTAAAAATGTTTAAAAATGACTAAAAATACTTTAAAAGTTAAAAAAAAAGATATTTTAGTTTTATTGAAAATCTTGTTGAGCAAATGGATTGAAAAAGCAACATAATAGATGTTTTGGCCGTTTTCCTTTATAATAATTGAATATATCTATTTATGTTAGAGATGGGATTGGCATACAGTCTTATTTTTTGATCATTTTCACAAAAAATCTTCCCATTCTACTCATCTAAGGGACATGAGGTTGATCTAAGGGTTGATATTTTTTGAGAATGTTATCTTCACCTTGTAGATCATCCTCATTAAAAATCTTTCCATTCTAAAATTGCTAGCCACATTAAAAATTGACTCTTTTTCTCATCGTTCATTTTTCACAGCTAAATTTTAATCAATTTTTGATAGAGCTACAAATTTTAGAATGAAATGATTTTTATTAGGGATGTTCTACTCATCTTCTAGATCATTCTCACAAAAAATCAGCTATTGGTTCCTCGCTATGTGCACCCCACAACAAATGTAAGAATAACGATGTACACAGATCCGAACTCTGTATGTTAATAAACTAATTTTTAATGTTAATGAACAAAAAATTTACATCCATAATCAATTATGAGGTTGATAAACAATTATCATTGTTATAATTGGTTATCTCCCATTACACAACTCAACATCAGCCAACCCTCACCCTGGAACTTCAAAAACCATAACAATACGGCTTCACCTGAACCTTCACTTCCCTTATTAACAACCATCCAATGATAATCAGAGCTAAGTCTGGTATCTCTAAAAAGAATCCCTAGAAATCTACAATACCCACATTACCACCCCCCAACAGCCATATCATTGAATTCACCATAGCTAAGAAAGTATCATCTATGGAGAGCAGCCATAGCATATGAGTTTATTACTGCTTTGAAAAAGCAGAGAACTTTGGACCCTTGACAATTCTCTACCTTAGCTTTGATGACTCACTCAACCATATGACAATTCTCTACTTGTTAATCTGTGTGATGATTCTTCGCCTGATTCGTGGATTTTAACCATATAAATATAATAGCCAAATGCTAAGGGACCGGATTACATATCAGGGATTAACATAGATTCGATCAAAGTGACACAATACAAGCCCTTTGACACTGTAATTGTTGTCGGAAATTTGGTATTTGACCTAATAAAGTTTAATTAAGTGGGACCAAGTTAACTTTGTTTAATTGATGGGTCCATGCATTTATCTAATCGTGTATGCCAAATTTTAAAGTGAATGAGTAAATTTTGTTTGTACCCCACGTGAATAGACTTGAACCAATGTTGGTTGGTGAGTTGGTGTCTATTCACATTGTAAAGGTGCATTTTATTTGTCTAGCACCTATTGGAACAAATTGTGTCTGTTCCCAAGAGTTGTTTTGTTATCTATTTAAGGGGTCCCTTGTGTCTTCATTTTGCATAAAAAA
>MVGT01002665.1:297340-320934 GCA_002174775.1 Macleaya cordata | reverse complement strand
TGGAGTGCCGCATCAATAGTTGTTGTTATGTGTCATTAATTAATTGATGTTGCTTTATCTCTAATTGGACATTTGTTATTGTAAAATTCTATGTTTCATACTCTTTCTACAGTAGTTTTGATAGGAACTCTATCTCAAATTAGATAACAAAAAATTTAATTTAAAATAAAAAATAATATAAATAAATTTTTTCTAAAAGCGTTTCCCGTGTTTTTGGCTTTATGTTGACTTATATTATTGTAGACGCCAAATTTTCGCACACCAGTGAAAATTACCCATTTTGGGTGCGCCTCAATTTGCATGCAAAATTTCGTCAAAATTGGCTTAACATGACCAAGCAGGCCTAACTTTGTTCCTTCAAAATTTGGTTCAAAGACGGGTTAAGAAGCGAACTAAAATCAAACGAATCTTAAATTTGGGATAGAACCGGTTTAACTCAGAACCGCAGGTTTCTCTCTTAGTGTTAGAGCATAAGACTGGACATGTGTCATGCTAAGATTGGTGGGATTCAAATATTCCAACCTAAAAAAATTAGGGTTTTGAGAAAGCTCAAGGCTTTTCTTTTTTTTTAAAAAAAAAAAAGAGGGGGAAGGCAGATTCCTTTTGTCTGATTTTCAAAAAAGGAAAATTTCTTTTTTAAAAAATAACAAAAATAGGTGGCAGCCAAACCGCACACCCAGTGTGCGGTTTGTGTGTGACGCTAATTATGCGGTTTGGCCAACTGCCCATTTTCACCCACTTTCATGTCTGGGTCACGTTCACCCACACGTGACCCATACGCATTTTTCCCTTTTTTTGCCAAATTGCAAGCAGGCCCTTGCTTTAACTCTCCCTCAAATTATTTTTCCAGCCCTTGCTTTTCAAAAAAACCCCTCCCTGATCTTATCCAGCCACCTCATCTAAGTTATTTCTAGCCACTAGTTTTTAAGAGATAAGAAAGAATCTTGGGTGGTCTTCACCCACTTGGACACTTGGCATTGTTTGGGTGGAGTTTTAAAATCAACCAATCCTAGAGACACATGTCTTTCTAGAATGGTCTAGGGTTACTATATATAGTAGAGAGGAGGAGAGATTAGGGGCTTCTTCTTCCATTTTTAGATCTCTCTTTTTCCTTTTAGGGTTTTGATCTCTTTCTTTCTTTTCTCTACATTTTAGGGTTTAATTCCTTGGTTTTTCCGGAGAGAAGAAAAAGGTTTAATCTAGGGTTTTGGTAGAGAGAGAAGTTAGAGAAAGGGAGGGGAAGGTGAGAGAAAACAATTTCCTTTTGATTTCTTTCCATTTTGGTGAAAGTAGTTAATTAGGTTGTTGGAGTCTTCTTCTCCATTTTTGGGTAAAGGAAGGATTAGTAGAGTTCCAGGAGAAAATAAAAAGAAAAGACAACTTCAAATCCCTTCCATTCTCTTCCATACATCACCATGATGTCATAAATTTGGGATTCTTTGATTTTGGCTCTCATTTTGTTGGAGGAGAAGAGAAAACTGGGTGTGGAAAATAAATCTCTACAATCAACTCTAATAAAAGGGTTCTTTCATACATTAAATCTTAGGATCTATGCTTGCTAGGTAAAATCTCTACACCTTATCTTTTGAATTTTATGTTTAATACATGTAAAGTGTGAGATAATACATGTAGTGATGTATGGGATGATGTAGGGAGTGATGTATGTGTTAGTATGTGATGATGTATGACATGGTGATGAAATCATGATGTAATGAAGAATTTAATGCTAAAATGAAATTCATGCATAATTTTGATGATGAATGGGAGAAAATTCTAATTTGATGTCTATGTTATGTTATTTAACATAAAATGCATGGATGTAGATTTTTATATGAGATGATATTTTTACATGCATGAATGTATGTGATGTACCATGCTAAATGGATGTAAATCTTGGTTTTAAATGCTTTTATGATGAATGCTCCATAACCATGATATGTGAATGATATGGATGAAATATGTGATGATATGGTCTCTTTTGATTTCATATGATGTATGGTATGTTTATTTTTGTTTGATATGAGAGTAAATGTTACCATGTTTTCATATACATAGTATGTTATGAGCATATCATTATTAATAATATCATGGGGATGAATTTTTCTCCATGCCTTCGTTTGCTTGTCACATAAAAAAGAGAGCTAACAAGGCTTTAATTTGTGTTGATTCCATGTTATCTATCTTGATCTTCATGTCATTTAGCTCAATTATGGCCTAATGCATACTATGAACGGTTTGGATCGTTTAAATTTATCTTAGATTTAAAGATTGAAGCTATTTTTGCTCTCTTTTTATTGATGCATGAATATATGATTTGGGTCCACATCTTTGAAGAAAAGATCTCCATGATGTGTGTTTTGCCATAATATGATGGTGCATGCTTGATTATCATGAAAGTATATTTTTTAGTCTCTCACCAAAGAGAGCAAGAAGTGTAGGTTTTAATATTAGAAAGTGAGCATTTACCTTGATCTTCTTAATAATCTCATGCTTGTTGACATGTTGAACATATTAGACAGTGTGGATCATCGAATTTAGTTTAAGAATTAAGTGTGAGGCTTTAATTGGCTATCTTTTTCTTATATGTTTAATCTCATGCACCTTATGCATGAAATTCATGTTTATGATATCATAATGATGAGGCTTGATATGATTGATGTGCATGCACTACATTTTGTGCTTAAAGCGTTAACATCGTGAGCGCAGAGGCAGGTTACTTCAGTTTACTTGTTTATTAATTTCGAGTAATTAGTAGCCTTGTTTTTCATGTTTTAATTGCTTTGATAGCTTTAGGTGGAAATCGAATAAACTTTGCAATAAGCTACCTTCGGGCTTTCGGGCCCGTTCTCTTGTGGTGGGCCCAATGTGCCTATCTCTCGTTTGGGCCTTAGGGCCCATCTCTCATCTTTTATGGGCCTCAATGCCCACTATCCTCCTTTTGGGCTTAAAGCCCTTCCTATGGATGCGGGCCCAAAGGCCCACCCTTTTTGTTGGACCCATCGCTCCAACTCCTTCTTGCGGGCACATAGCCCATCTCATCTTTCAGGCCGTAAGGGCCTTATCCTTTCACTTGGGTCTAAGGATCCATGTCTCTTCCTATCGAACCTAAGGGTTTGATAGATCGCCAAACCCTAAAAACAATAAATAATAGAGATCAAGGACTCTAGTTTAGTTTCCCTCTAGGTTTAGGGCTTGGTGCTTTAGATTCCTAGGTTACATTAGCCTAGGGTTTCGTATTATTTTCGAGAGAACTTAGGGTTTCACATGAGCTGCAATTCCTATCTTACTCTCACCTTTGTTTTAAATGTTTTGAAGTTTTGAAAGAAAATGTTTTTCAAAATTCATCTCATTTAGCTTAGGGTTTCATATTAGGGATATTTAGAAACCATCGTGCGACATTAGAGCGTAGGGTATGCATACATCGCGTCCTATCGACGTTCGTTTTCTTTTCGGGCACACGTGCACGGTGTGATCCCTTTTTCCTGGGCATGTCCTATTTTGGATGTGATCCCGTCGTGAGATTCACATCTAGGGGTATTATGAGTCTATCCTTTTTTTCGGACACGTGTCCAGATCACGTGATCCCTCTTGAGGGTCACATCTACAGATGCTATGAACCTTTTCTTCTGTTGGGCATATCCTATGTGGGATGTGAACCCGTTGTGAGATTCACACCTAAGGGTGTTATGAATCTTCTTTTTCTCTAGGCATGTCTTATATCAGACGTGATCCCTTTTTGGGCACGTGTTCAGATTACGTGATCCCTCTTGAGGTTCACATCTACGGATGCTATGAATCATTCTCTTCTTTTGGGCATGCGACTACCGTGCATGATCCTTCTCGGGCCCGTTTTCTGTTGAACGTGATCCCTGTTTCATTCGGACACGTATATATAACACGTGATTCCGTTTTGGCATATGTCTAAGGACATATTCGCCTCCTTTTGTGAGAATCGCGTTCAAGGACGTGACTTCTTTGTTTTGGCGACGCACGTATACAACGTGTGAATCACCTGAGTTTCGTGTTCAAGGACATGACTCTCTCTTCGGCGCATGTGGCATACTGCACGTGATCGCTTCAGTGCATGGTGTATATAGCACTATGTCACATGCTTGAGTGTACGTGTACATATTACACGTATCACACCATTTGTTCGTGCATGGATATAGAGCACATCCGCGTCACCTTGCTTTTTGCACATGGGCCTACTGATGGCGCGTGTCGCTTTCTTTTGCTGCATTCAACCAGATGAATGTTTGCATTTATTTTGCCCCAGAACTACCTATCCTGACACGTAGATTTAGGGGGGCTCATTCTTTATTCATTTATTTATTTATTTAGTGCAGTTGTTGTTTATATATAGCATTGTTTAGTTTTAATCATTTATCTCCTAAAAGGCTTCTAATCGCGAAGTAGAGGCCGTCCTTATGGACGGGCGGTTGTTGGGTGCCTAACACCTTTCCAACCCGTACCTTGATCCCCTTATCTATTTCTCTGACCGCAGACCTTCATTTGGATTATCGCCATGGTTTTTCTTGGAAAACTAGTTTTAGGGTGATTTTCCAAAATCTTGGGTCCTGATTCCCATAAATCAGGTGGCGACTCCATACCCCTATCACATTCATTCACCCCCGTGTGGGCGAATCCTATTTTGTGTTTCCCACGCGTTCATTCTCTTTCTTCTTCAGAGGTGGAGAGTGTGAGTACGCTGGGAGGTGCTGGATTCCGGCTCCACAATTATGATTACGTTTGAATCTTTATTTCTATAATTTATATATTAGACAATAGGCCTCACGTAGTTCACGTGCACAACACGTGAGGGTATTTTGGTAAAAGAACCCATCACGTGTTGTGCATGTGATCACCTAACACCTTTTTTAACAGAAACCGTTAGTAAGGGGTTTATCACCAATTTCAATTAAAATGGAAGTATATCGTAAAAGCAAATAATTTTTTGGGATATACCACTAGTTGTCCCTTTATATATATTACATATACATCTTCTATTCAGTTTTTTTGGTTTAACAACAAAAAAGGTTTACTTATAAATTATAAGGACAAATTGTTAATTTGCATAATTAGGCTAAAAACTATAAATTAAAGTGAAATGTATTGTATAGAAAAATAAAAAACAAAGTTGATGTTATAATTTCTACACTATAAGGTATAGACTAAAGTATAAGTACAAGAGAGAAGTGGAGATTTCTATTAACTGCTTCCTTTTACATAACTCATTCGTATCTCTTACAAACAGAACCAACCCATATATATAGAAAATGATGCACGTGAGGGAGGCATTTGTGGAGCCAGAATCCGGCGCGCACCACGCTCGAGAGAGAAACTCGCGCGTGGGAGACGCATAGTTGGATTCGCCCACCTCAGAAGGGGTATGAATGTGATATGTAAGGAGTTGCCACCTGATTTATAGGAATCAAGACCCGAGATTTTGGAAAATCGACCTAAATCTAGTTTTCTAGGAAAACCATGGCGATAGTCCAAAATAGATGGTCTGCGGTACAGAGATAATGGATAAGGGGATCTAGGTACGGGTTGGGAAGGTGTTAGGCACCCAACAACCGCCCGTCCGTAAGGACGGCCTCTACTTCACGATTAAAGACTTTTAGGGAAATATATGATCGATACTAAGTTATGCTACATACACAAAAACAACTGCACTACAGTAAGTAAGCCCCCAAAATCTACGTGTCATGATCAAATAGTTCTGGGGCGAAAGATGCAGACATCCATCTGTCTGAATGCAGCAAAGGAAGCGACGCATGCCATCAGTAGGCTAGCGTACTAAGAGCACAGTCACGTGGAAGTACTTTGTATCCACGTGCAAACAAGGAGTGTGATACGTGCAATGTGTACACGTACACTCAAACATGTGGTATGGTGTTGTACGCACCATACTTTGTATCCACGCACAAACAAAGATGACGAAAAGCCAGTGGTCGACGTACTTTGTATCCACGCACCAACAAAGATGACGAAAGCAGATTCATTGATGCTACAGGGCGTGAATCTTAAAGACGACGATGAGCAGATTTATTGACGCTACTGGGCATGAATCTGAAGGATGACGAAAACAGATTCATTGACGCTAGAAAATCTCCAAGACGACGAAGGCGGAGAATCTCAAAGACATATGGTAAGCAGATTCAGCCCGTAGGCGTGAATCCCAAGGACGATGATAGCAGATCCAGCCCTTAAGCGTGAATCTGGAAGAGGGGTCACGTCCAACATAGGACGTACCCGGAGACGAATTGGGATCACACAATGCACTTGTGCCTGAGAAATGCGAGCGTCGGTGAGACGCGAATGATGCATGTCCTATGCTCTAGTACCGCACGAAAGTATCTAAAGATTCCTAATCTGGTTTAGGATGACCCTGACTCTATATGTACGAAGATCTCTAAGCTAAATGTGATGCATCTGGAAGAAGACATGTAAAACAAAGGTGAGGGTAGAATAGGAATTTCACATCGAGTGAAACCTTACCCATCCTAAAAAGCGACACACGATCCTAGGCTAATGCAACCTAAAGCTACAAGCACGCAAAGCCTAACCCTAGGGTGAACTAAGCTAGAGACCTTAATCTCTATTATTATTTATTTTTTAGGGTTTGGCAAGTTATCAGGCCCTTAGGCCCGACATGAGAGGATGTGGGTTCTTGGACCCACAAGAAAGAAAATAGGCTCTAATGGCCCGAGTGATGGTGATGGGCTTTAGGCCCTGGAAAAATGGATCTAGGCCCGTGGGCCTGGCATGGAGGCGAGCCCTTAGGCCCAAGCTCAAGAAATGAGCCGTTAAGCTCATAGCGTCCGATAGAAAGCCCGAAGGCTAGAAATAGGGGAAGGGAAGGAGGGCCTGTGGGCTCACCACGAAGGGATGGGCCCGTAGGCCCAAAATAGCTTATTCAGAGGCTTATTGAATGTTTCAATCTAAAACTGGCAAAATAATTAAACACCGATATAAATCACTAATTACTTGAAATCAGTAAACAAACGAATTAAAGCAACTTGTGATTCACAACTTTAAACTCGAAGACGAGAGTGCAAGCAATGTTCATTACGCAAAGATGTTTTTGCAAAAATAATGAAGTTGTGAGCACGATATCAATCATATTAAACGTGGCAAAAATGGTGATACTAACTCATGTTGAAAAAGATGTATTATGCTCCGCATGAAAAATACTTCATTATCACATGCTTGTTCATTTCATGCATGCAACAATTTTATGGAAATCCATCATGCAAAACATTTAATGCGAAGATTTCATCCCATCATTCACGTGATCATCATGTTGCATGCACGCATATCATTAATTATTTCATGCAGGGCTAACATATATCACGTAACACATGCTAAAAATCTTACGACATTTTTACTGTAAAAAATTGCATGCAAAATTTCATTAAATCATCAAAGCACCGTTACATAATCAGTTCATCACATGGAATATAATCTCAACAATGGAAGAGAATAAAAGATGAGACAGGGATTATTACCTAGTCGGCACGAGCCCGTCGACCCGATTGCAAGAAATCTCACCCCCTTTCGTGTTGACGTGTGGTGGAGGCGGTAAGTGGGCCCCACTCAATGTCCAAGTGGAGAGAACTAAAACTCTAAGGATGCTTTGCAAAACCTTTTTTACAAATAACATGTGAGAGAAAAAGGAATGGAGAAACAAAAATAAACTAAAACTATTTTTTGCAAAACTGCTTTTGCAAACTATTTTCTTTTTTTCTGTTTTTCCTGTTTTTTGTTTTTTTTCTTTTAAAACACTTTTTTTTTCTTTAAAAATATTTTTTCTGCTTTTTTCCTTCTTTTTTTTACTGTTTTCCCCCTTTTTTTTTTCTTTTTTTCTTTTTCTCTCTCCTCCTCCCTTCTTCTTCCTCCTCCAAGCGTCTGTTACAGACGTCTTTTTTTTCTTTCTTCCTTTCTTCTTCTTTCTTCCTCCTTCTTCTCTCCTTTCTTCTTCTTTCCTTCCTTTTCTTCCTCCTCTTCTTCTTCTCCTCTTCTCTCCTCACGTCTTATTACAGACGTTTTCCTTTTTTTTTTCTCCTCTGCTATGTGACAGCAGCAGCTGCTGCTGCTGTCTTCTCCTTCTCGATTCTCTTTCTCTCTCTCTCTATACTCTGTTTTCTCTCGATCTCTCTCAGCTGCTCTCTGTTACTCTCTCCCTTATCTCTCTCAGCTGCTCTCTCTCTTTTTCTCACAGCTGCTCTCTCTCTCTCTCTCTGTTTCTCTCTCAATCTCTGCTCCCCTCCTCTTTTTATAGACTCTCTCCACAGCTCTCTCTCTCTCTCTCCGTTTCTCTCTCACTCCCCACTCTTCTTCTCCTTTCAATTCCCTCCTCCTCGGTCTCTCTAACTCTCCATCGCTCTCTCAGATTTTTTCCCCCTTCAGTCGAACTCCTCTTCCCCTCTAATCTCCCTGATCCCCAGTCGACAACCCCCATCTTTTTCTCCTTGTCTCCCTCCCTGTTTCCTCACCAAAACAGGGAGGATGATGGGGGGTGCGTGGCTGCCACGGCACGCACCTCCCATCTCTATTATTATTTTTTTTTTATTATGTTTTTTTTCAAAATTTTTTGTCATTTTATGTGATTACAAAATAAGAATGGGTCCCACCATTTTGAGACAAAATCTATTTAAAATAATGTTTTGACAAAGATAGTTGATTTGAGAAAATTTGAGATGGGCCAATCCCGTCGCGACACGTGGCGACGCCCAGGGATAAAAAAAAAAAGAAATCCTACGATTCCTCGACTGAACTGATTCCATTCTGAGTTCGGGGTTCCTCGAGATTTGGTTCTCTTCTTGTTCCGGCCTTGGGCCGAATTTTGGACAAGTGGAGTGGAGCCTGCTTAGTCATATTAAAGCAATTTTTTGTTAAATTTCGCACGTAAATCGAGGTGCAGCCAAAACAAGTATTTTCCGGAGTGTGCGAAAATTTGGCGTCTACAGCATCCTCACATGACACCTTGAGGGGAGGTGGCATATGCATGTCACTGGTCCAAGGTGGACAACCACCTCCACCTACAATTACTTATAACACTCCCCCTTGGATGTCCACTATACTAAGATAATTGCCTCGTTAAAAACCTTACCTGGAAAACCCAGAGGGACAAAACCTGAGCTAAGGAAAAGAGTACAATAGACTTAGGATAGTGCTGGACTCGCATAAGCTGTCTCATTAAAAACTTTGGTAAGGAAAACCCAGAGGGACAAAACCTTGACAAAGGAAAAAGAGTACAACGCGATAAGGTCCAGTCAGGAAAAAGTAGGCACTGGTACACTCCCCTTGATTGAGCAGTCACTCGTATCAGTCTGTTTGATGATACATACGCCTGATACCAATTCCATAGACTAGCTTTCTGAAAGTTGATGTTGGTAGAGACTTGGTGAATAGATCAACAAAATTCTCACAGGATTGTATCTCTTGGATATCAATCTCATGGTCCTTCTAGAGATAGTGAGAATAAAATAGCTTTGGCGAGATATGGTTGGTTCTATCACCTTTGATGTAGCGTTCTCTAACTTGTGATATGCAAGCAGTATTGTTTTCAAAAATGACAGTTGGAACATCTGTGATAGAGGATAGAGCACAAGAGCTTCTGATATGTCCAATTAGTGATCTCAGCCATACACATTCCCTACTAGATTCATGCAGTGCCATGATCTCTGAATGATTCGAAGAAGTGGCTGGAAGACTTTATTTGTTGGATCGCTAAGAAAATGTTGTATCACCACTTGTAATAACGTAGCCAGATTGGGAGATAGCTTTGTGAGGATCAGAAAGATATCCAGCATCTGTATAGCCTTGGATTTGTGAGCCATTAGATGGATTTCTAGAGTAAAACAATTCCATATCTGTCGTGCCATGGAGATAACGGAGAATCTGATTTACACCAGTCCAATGTCTCCTTGTTGGTGCAGAACTAAACCTGTCTAACAAATTTACTAAAAAAGCAATATCAGGCCTAGTACATTGTGCAAGATACATCAATGCACCGATCACACTGAGATATGATACTTCTAGACCAAGTAATGCTTCATTTTCCTCCTTTGGGCAAAAGGGATCTTTCTTGGTATTGAGAGATCTCACAACCATAGGAGTACTAAGCACATATGCCTTGTCCATATTAAAGCGCTTCAGGACTTTTTTAGTATACATTGTTTGATAGAAAAGAATTCCGTATATACTTTGCTCGATCTGCAGGCCGAGACAAAATTTTATTTTTCCAGCATCTTTCGTCTAGAATTCCTTTTTCAAGTATTCTACAACGTTCTTGAGCTCTTTAGGACTCCTAATAAGATTGATATCATTGACGTACACAACAATGATAGCAAATCCAGATTATGTTTTCTTAATGAATACGCATGGGTAAATGAGATTGTTGACATATTCTTCTTTGATCAAGTATTCACTAAGGCGATTATACCACATTCGCTTAGATTACTTTAATCCGTATAAAGCTCATTTGAGCTTAAGCGAATACATATGGTGTGGTTTTGCTTCAGGCAATATGAATCCTTCAGATACTTTCATGTAGAGATCTATATCTAACTTTCCATACAGATATGCTGTAACCCCATCCATTAGATGCATGTCGAGTCTTTCTGAGACTACCAGACTTATCAGATATTTGAATGTAATTGCATCAATAACAGGAGAATATGTTTCTTCATAATCAATCCCAGGTCTCTGCGAGAAATCTTGTGCCACGAGTCGTGCTTTATAACGAACGACTTCATTTTTCTCATTGCGTTTTCTTGTAAATACCCATTTATAACCTACAGGGTTTACATTTTTGGGTGTTAGAACTATATGTCCAAAAACTTTACGTTTTGCACGAGAATCCAATTCAGCTTGGATTGCTTCTTTCCATTTTGGCCAATCAATTCTATGTCGATATTTCTCTACAGAGTGTGGCTCAATACCATCATCATCTGTGGCAATTCCAGTAGCTACTTGGAAACAGAATATGTCGTTAATAATAGTTTCATTTCGATTCCACACATCTCTAGTATATGTATAATTTATTGAGATTTTCTCATTTACATGTATCTGGTCCTCTTCAAGAGGATTCCCATCATCAAGAGTTTGTACCTCTGCAGGAGTTTGTATCTCTTTAGGAGATTATTTTTCTTCAAGAGTTATTTTATTAGAGAGTGTGGACCTATTAATAGCCTCTTCTGGAGTGCTATCTCGCAAAAATATTGATTGGCATTTCTACTTCCGGGAAATAGAATCTTTTGAACCGAGTGGTCGTCCACGCTTCAGACGGGCTCTAGACGACTCATTTGCTGCAATATTCATAGTTTTTCCTACAGGGACAACGCGTCCTGCTGGGACAATACGTCCTGCTGGGGCATTAATACGAGCTGGAGCATTAACATCATGTATATGTGATTTAGTCACTTTGTCTGCACATTGAATGCATCGGGCATTTCATTAGCTATTTTCTGGATCTGTACAATCCTTTGCACTTTAATTTTAAATTGATTGGTACGAGGATCGAGATGAGACAATGTTGGTGTATTCCAATAAAGTTCACGCTGTACTTCAAGTGGCTGATGCTCTCCTCCTAACGACGGAAAGAGTGTCTCATCAAAGTGATAATCTGTAAAACGTGCTTTAAAAACATCACCTATTAAAAGCTTAAGATATTGAATAATAGAAGGTGAATCAAACCCAACATAAATCCCTAAACGGCGCTGAGGACCAAACTTTGTGCGTTGTGTAGGTGTAATGGGGACTTGGACAGCACAACAAAAAATTCTCAGATGTGAAATATTGGGTTGATGCCTTAGAACAAGTTGTAAAGGAGAGTACTGATGATATGCAGTAAGAAGAAAACGAACTAATGCAGCAACATGTAAAATGGCATGTCCCCATGCAGAAACAGGTAGCTTAGTTCTCATAAGCATAAGGCGAGCAATTAGTTGGAGACGCTTAACAAATGATTCTGCTAGACCATTTTGAGTGTGAACATAAGTAACAGAATGTTCTACATCAATGCTAACTGATAAACAATAAGCATCAAAAGTGTGGGATGTAAACTCAGCAACACCATCAAGTCGGATAGACTTGATTGGGTATTCAGAAAAATGTGCACGTAATCTAATGATTTGAGCAAGAAGACGTGCACCAAAAAATGTTCTACATCAATACCTGAAGAGAGAGCTGAAAGCTTCTCTAGTATATGCTTCTGGCACGATACAATTGAAGTAATGTAGAGATACTCCATATGATGTTCACTGATTGTCTCAAGATGGTATCCATTACGACGGATATCTTTAAAGCTCAACAGATTTCTTCTGGATCTGGATGAATATAAAGCATCGTCGATATGGAGTTTTGTTCCACTTGGTAATATAATACTAGCTCTTCCGGAGCCTTCAAACAAACTGGTTGTGCCAGTAATAGTAGTCACATTAGCCTTGAATATTTTCAAGGTTGTGAAATATTTAGTATTACGAAGTATTGTGTGCGTTGTGGCACTGTTTGCTAGACATATATCCTCACCAGTTATCCTGAGACTGGATAGATTACTACTGGAATCCATCTCCTTTTATGAACAAAAGAGGAAGTATAAGATAAAAACACATATATGTATATATGAAAAAGTGAGCACAGATATTTACAAACAAAAGTAATTAAAACTCTATTTGGTGTAGACATGCCCATCACCAAAGAGTTGATCCAAATCACCGCCTTCAAGATCATAGAAGGCATCAGGTAATTCGAGGTGGGTATTTGCCAATGGATCACTATTGTAACTAAAGTTCATCTCAGCATCAGCTTCTGGCTTTCTGAGTGAAGACTTGTACAAATCTGTCAGATGTCTCGCTGTACGACAGGTATACGACCTGTGCCCATGCATACCACAATGAAAACAGACTTCTTCATAAGTTTTACGAGGTTTATTCGGCAAACCTCACTACTTCGTCTCGGAACCATTCCTCTTCTGGGAGTTCGATTCTGTATCATCACACTTTTGGTGGTTTAATTTTGTATCTTCCCACTGCTAGGGGTTCGATTTGTTATTATCTGTATTTTTCCACTTCCGGTGGTATGGAGCTTATCTGGAATTACTGTGACCACCCTTTTACCAGATCAACCACGCTTACTACTCCTATTTTTACGTCCAGAAGAGGACGTTGCATTCGCTTCTAGCAGTGATGCAGAACCAGTAGGTCGTGATGCATGGTTTCTCAACAACTCAATATGTTGTTCCACTACGAGAAGACAAGAGATTAGTTCAGAATATCTCTGGAAACGACGCTCTCGATACTGTTTCTGCAGGAGCACATTCGAGGCATGAAAGGTCGTATAGGTCTTCTCGAGCATCTGCTCATCTGTGACGGTCACACTACACAATTTCAGCTGTGAGGTGATTTTGAACAAAGCAGAATTATATTCCGTCACAGACTTAAAATCCTACAAGCGCAGGTTGAGCCAGTTGTATTAGGCATTTGGGAGTGTGACCAACTTCAGGTGGTCAAACCTATCATTCAGATCTTTCCAAAGGATCAATGGATCTCTAACTGATAAATATTCAGATTTCAAAGTAACGCAAAGATGATGACGGAGAAAAAGTAAAGTAGATACGTGACTCTGCGGGATCGCGTTGTTACCTTCTTTTATTGTATCTTCGAGGTCCTTGGATTGAAGATAAATCTCAACATCAAGAAGCCAAGAGAGATAATTATCTCCAGAAATATCTAAACCTTCAAATTCCAGCTTTGTTAGATTTAACATAATAAAAAAACAAAGATAATGATTATACCTTTTTTATTTTGTGGAGTGTCCAAGAATTTCGAGTTGATCAGAAACTTCGGATTAATCATGAATTCTTGAGGGCACTATCTAGTCGTAATAGGTAGAGATTCGTGCTGATAACGTGTTATAATTTATACACTACAAGGTATAGACTAAAGTATAAGTACAAGAGAGAAGTGGAGATTTCTATTAACTGCTTCCTTTTACATAACTCATTCGTATCTCTTACAAACTGAACCAACCCATATATATAGAAAATGATGCATGTGAGGGAAGCATCTTCACATGACACCTTGAGGGGAGGTGGCATATGCATGCCACGGTCCAAGGTGGACAACCACCTCCACCTACAATTACTTATAACAGTTGGACTCATTTTTTCATTTTTTGGGTTCGTGTTGGGATCCACCGATCCGGGGTGATCAACTCGGAATCGGTAGTGTCCGATCCGTTCACCAATCCCGAGTCGACAAACCATGGCGACAATTAACGTCCGATCCAACATCTCTTTCAAGCAATGTTTTAAAAACTGGACCGGACCGGCCGGTTCAACCGGAAAACCGGTGACCCGGTCCAAAAACTGGGTTGGTTCAACACCGACCCAGTAATTTTTTAAAAAACTGGCCTTTTTTGCTTGAACCAGTTGACCCGGACAGTTGAACCAGAAACCCAAGTGAACCGTCCGATTTTTTTACTGGGTCTTAATGTATGTATTTTAAAAAATTGCATCTAAATAGGTTTGAACCTAGGAACTTTGAGTAATGGACATTTTTACCATCTAGGCTAGGTAGCTTTTGTTGTTTACTTTCTTAAATTTTTCTATTTATAATATATTATTCCTGTTTATAATATACAATTCTTTAGTGGGTTATTTGGGTCAACCCACTGGTTGACCCAATTTGACCCAACCAATGACTTTTCCGGTTCAATGACCGGGCCGGTTTTTAAAACATTGCTTTCAAGTTTCCAAGTCATAAAAGCGTTTACGTTTTTTATTTCGTAAACCTCCCGTTACGTCTTAATACTATCTTTTATTTTCGGTTACAACAACTTTCTCTCTCTCCTCACTTTGTCGTCTCCGTCTTCTTCTCTTCTTTGAATTTTCCCAGAATAAAATTTATATACTCTGTTTATTTTGAATCTCTGATGATCGAATCAGAAATTTGCAAAGTAACAAGTGGAGTGAATTGAGTGAAGTAATGGATTGCGAAAGAGAAGAGAAAGGTGTTTGTTCTTCAGAGTCGGTTAATGGAGGTCAAGATGTTTGGAGTTGCAATGATTCTTATTCTTCTTCCGCTGATCATCTTGTTGTCATGGTCAATGGTATTCTCGGAAGGTATGGATTTTTTAATGGGCTTTCATTTCTTTTTTATTTTGTTTGGTTCAGAAGGAGAATTTTGGGTTTTGTTAGTTTTGGGGCTTTGGGTTTTGGTTAATTGTAGTGACTGGTGAGAGAGAGAGAGAGAGAGAGAGAGAGAGAGAGAGAGAGAGAGAGAGAGAGTGGGAGGATTGCATCCCTGTATAAGAAATTGACTGTGAAAAAATCCCCATTTTGTTGAGATTTCGAATTTTAATGAAATGTGGTACTTCTTTCTGTTGTGGGGATTGTTGATATTGGAATTAGTCTATATTTGTTGCAGTTCCACAGACTGGAAATTCGCGGCGGAGCAATTTGTGAGAATGCTTCCGGATAAAGTTTTTGTTCATTGTAAGAAATGGTGTTTAATTTTCAGACTTATTTTTAAGAATGAGTACTGTTCGATTCTCTTTTTTGATTAGAAGTACTGTTCTATTCCCTTGATTGAATTTCTTTGAGTTTCATCTTATTAGACTATGTAGTATTTTACTGATTGTGTTCTTCACTTGCATTTTCTTATTTTGCTGATTGGTTTCATTGTAGTTCTTAATTTAGAATCTTACTTTGCAGGTAGTGTTCGCAATGTGTCTAAACTAACATTAGATGGTGTGGATGTCATGGGTGAGCGATTAGCCGAGGAGGTTGGTTTGGATTTTAGATTCTTGTTCGAAGTTTCAGATATTGGTTGGAAACATTACAAAACATCAACCCCAAACTCATTTTAGACGTTGGTTTTTTGTTTTAGTATCTGATTGGTTAACATGGTATAAATTTTTTCAAACTTTTTAGATTGTTTGGAATATTTCAGTTAGAATGCTTCTGATTTTTAACTAATTGGAACATGTGGTCAAGACGAGATTTTTAACCTTGTACTTTAGTTTGCCTGTTTTTTTCCCTCCTACGATTGAGACTTCAAACCATATTGACATTATAGATTTGTATATTTATGTTTTGTTAGATTCCTTTGAATAAGTTTTAAATATGTTCTAAATGTTCAATGATTTCTTAAATAAAGATGCATCCACCAACTTATTCGTTCTGAAAATTTGAGATAACATATATATGTTAGGTTATAGAAGTGATTAAACGAATGCCAGAAGTACGGAAGATTTCTTTCATTGGACATTCTATAGGAGGACTAGTGGCAAGATATGCTATTGGAAGACTATATAGACCTCCTAGAAGGGAAAATGCAGAGGATGCATCAACTAATGCATGCAATGAAGATTCAAGAGGAACAATATGCGGTCTAGAAGCAATGAATTTTATTACTGTTGCTACACCTCATCTTGGTTCATGGGGTAAAAAGCAGGTATTCTTTCTCACTTTCTTTCTATCATGCACACAACTAACTTGGTGAAGTTAACCAATTGAAAGTGTAGACTGAATTTACTAATTCATGCTTGCTGAGATTCTTTCATATGTTTCCGATGTAGGAAAAAGTCAATAAAAAGAAAAAGAGTGATCTCGTTGAATAGAGTTATTAGCATTAAAGTAATGAAATAAAAAAAAAACTTGAATAAGCATATAATTGTTCCATAGATATTAACAAAATATTCAATCTCAAGGAAATTAATTCTTTCTGTTTTTTACCAGTAAATAACAATTTTTAGACAAAGGAGCCAGAGAGGGAGATGCGCAGGAAAAGGAACATAGACTAACCTTCCAAACGAAGAGAAGGGGGAACCTCACATAATCACGACACCCTAGTTAAAACCAAAATTAACAGATCTTAAACCCATGAATTCTTTTAGGAGAGGGGCAATAATAAACAATAGCTTGGTATTGGCACCAACTTTTCCAAATCACATTACAACCTTTGAACACTCTGCAGTTTCTATCTTCCTGGAAGTTCCTAATACAAGCATAAACGAGAAGCTAAATAAGGTTCACTTCTTACCCGAAGCCTTGAAATGAGTTAGCAATCGAACATCAAACTGGGGGAGCTTGGAGTTACCCAATTCACGTCAAATAGAGAGAGGACATGGCTCCAAAGTTCCTTGGCTATAGGAAAGTGAAGGAATAACAAGTCTACACTTTTCCATGGCACATGTAACATTTGTCGTCTCATCAAGTGATTGATTGTTAATACTTTATCCAACGTTGTCGGCAAAGAGAGAAGAAGGCCCCTGAAGGCGGAATGGGGTAATTCTAAACCTTCTTGGCTGGAAAAGGAGAAAAGCTACTTGCGTTTGACTTATATTTAGAGAATTTATTCGATTGTGGGACGATGTATGGTTTGACGACTACACATACAAGAGCCAATTACCACGGATTTTGTGATAGTTTCCTTCCAAGCTTTCAAGATTGCAACCCACCAAGTCCACTTCTCAATCATTAATGTTTTTTCTGAACCCGAACTCTCAATTTTGTTCTTCCTTGCTCCTAAACACTAAAATCTTTGACAATGACCCTCTTCTTACTTGAGGACGCATATAAAACAAGAAATTCGTCTTTCAAGCATGGTTCACTGCACCAGATTGTCCTAACTCCGAAACACATTAGTACAAAGTACAAACTATTTCGAATTGGAAATCTTTGTTGAATTGGGCTCACTGTTGGCAATACCTTTCAAATTCTTAGCCCATAACTACAGTGCATTAGGAGTCCAGAGTTCCACGGCTCTCCATTAATTTTCTCGCCAAACCCTATGTCTTTATTTAGCAGATCTCTGAAACCATCTGCATAATAGAGCAGTTTCACATCTTTGAAATGCTTAATGCCCAAATGTAGATCCTATCCCAATCATCCAAGTGAAACTTCCAATCAATTTTATCCAACACCATATGCAGAATAGAGCAGTTTCCCAAGAAGTTCTTCTCTACACTTCTACGTACTAGCAATAGCCTTGGGAATGAATAAAAAAGATAGGAAGTATATGGGGACATTAGGAGACCAAACAAATGCTTGGAATGAAGGCCATATTACCTCTTTTAGACAAGATCTTTTCTGCCAGAGGTAAGCTTATAATAAAACATCTCACTGTTGTGCCCCAATGAGGTATTGCTCTATAACATCTCACTGTTGTGTCCGAATGAGGTCTTGCTCTATAGATTGCCCCTAATAGAAGCAAGTAAGTGGAAGATGGAAGGCTATTAATAGAACAAAATAGATAGAAGCAAGATCAGTAATAGCCGTTCCGTCTCTTACCTTTGTAAAATTTATGCTTAGGCTTGAAACAACTTCAAAACCCATGAGAACGCCCTTAAGAACCCTAAAGTATCCTTTGCTAACTGCAGACAGAAATAAGGGTATAGTATTCCACCATCCTAAATTTGGAAATTAGATTACTCTCCACCACCTACTAAACATCATACTAAGTTTTCATTCTGAATTCTTGATCTTTTGTTTGAGAGGTTGTGATTGCTCAAACTAACTCGTCTTTCAAAATAAAAAGAATTCGACCAGGCATCTATTGAACTTGTTTCTTTGTACCACATCAACTCAAACTTGAGAGGAGCTAGACCCCAATGGACTCTGCCACAATTCAACACTAAAAAGAAAGTGGATGTAGATCTGGGAGCTACCTCTTATAACACCGCTTGAGAAATGGATTCCCAAGTTCTAGTGGCAAAAAACCTATTAAAGTGAACTTATGACTGGAGGCACTTGAGATTATTGGACCACGCAAACCTCGACCTATGCAATGGGAGATGTCGAGATGACTTAGCTCATTCGTGACCACACACTCCTAAAACTCTTACATACGTCTTCTAATGGTGCATCTCTCCCTTTCTCATCACTGGAATAACTAATCACATTGATGCTTCATACACCACCAAACTTCCCAAAAACCCCGAGCATTGGCAAACTCTTGCCAAAATTTAGATCTGATGTGTCTATCAAAAGGATCATACACTCCAGGGGGAACTATCTAGAACAATCCTCTACATTTCTGTACAATATAAACTAGGCAAAGCACCAATTTGCTGATCTTCAACCTCAATAATCATCTTATCCCATATAATGAGAATGCCTCCAGAGTCCAGACAACCCAATTGCCATCAAAGTTACCCAATGTGATTCTTCTTCCCCCACAACTCT
This sequence comes from Macleaya cordata, assembly GCA_002174775.1. Lineage (NCBI taxonomy): Eukaryota > Viridiplantae > Streptophyta > Magnoliopsida > Ranunculales > Papaveraceae > Macleaya > Macleaya cordata. Next base: position 301,739 of record MVGT01002665.1, on the reverse strand, counting down.
CTAATTCGATTCTCCTCAGTGTCCCCCAACTTCTTTTGCTGGAGAATGCCAATATTAATCTTCCATCTTCTAATAATTGATTGAGAAAGCAGAGACTATCTAAGGAGATCATTCTTGGTTTCATGATAATCTAGCTTTCCCTTTAGACTCTACCACTCATAACCCCAATGGAAGTTGGTAAATTAAGCTGTGTTACATAGGTGGAAGCTTCCAAGGTACCATGTTGTCTTCTACTCAAGAGCTTCTAGCAGAAGAGACTGTTCAAAACATCATTCTTGGTTTCATGATAAACCAGCATATTTTCAGCATAGGGGACTCCTAACGGTTACTTATTTCAACTCCTCTGTTAACTGGTAAGATTTTTGTATTTTATAAACTATGCATGGCTGAGAACAGGCAATGAATGCTAGTTAATAACAAAAAGATAGGATAACAGTTGATTCATGCTGCATAATGACACCTCGGCGCACTACCTGCACCATGCCATCCTGCCTCACCCATGCTATCCTTGTGTGTGGTGGTTTAGAGTTAATCAGTTGAGGACAATAACTGATGCCCCAAGGGCTCCAAACAATTAAACAAATAAGAAAAAAGATCTTCTAAGTATTAGATGTGGACTTAATTCTCCACAAAAAATAGAGGAAAGGATAACAATTACTAAATGTTCCCTCTCTCTCTCTCTCTCTCTCTCTCTCTCTCTCTCTCTCTCTCTCTCTCTCTCTTTTCTTTTCCATAAACTGGAATGAAGTACAACTCCATATGTGTGAACTAACATGCATAAATTACATATAAAAATATATAACTATGGTAGTCTTATTCGTGCTGTTAGGTTTAAATCTTTGTTCATTTGCAGGTTCCATTTCTTTTTGGTGTAACCGTCTTAGAGAAAGTTGCACCTCTTATTATTCACTGGATATTTAGGAGAACTGGCCGGCATCTTTTTCTTACTGATAATGAGAACGGGGAGACCCCGTTGCTTCGTCGCATGTTGGATGATTATGGTGACCTTTATTTCATGTACATTACCCTTTGGCTTTTCTTACTATTTTTCTATTTTGGTGGTTACTTGAATTGTCCTCGGCAGTGAACTGGAAATTTGTAATCATGACGTCGAGTCTCACTTATGCAGGTCTGCCTTGCGTGTATTCAGACGTCGAGTGACATATTCAAATACTGGATATGATCGTATCCTATTTACTTCATCATTGCTGCTCTTGATTTGCTTGCCTCTTAAATACTTCTGCTATTGATATTCCCTTCTTTTTTCCATAACAAAATGCTATTAAGATATTGTAGGCTGGAAGACATCATCAATTAGACGCAACTGGGAACTTCCAAAAGTAATATTTTGATTATTTTCAGCTTGCATAATGCATTCACTGCTTTTTATATGTTAAAAACTTAGTTGCAATATCCTAACTGAGAATCTTGGTTTCTAGTGGGAAGAGTGTCTTCATGAGAAATATCCACACATTGTTTATGAAGAGCGATGCAAGGCAAATGATGACAAGCAATGTGAACCTGTTTCAGTGGACAATGAAAGCTCTGATCTGCTAGAAGGTTTGCAATTTTTCTTTTCAGCTATATCAGAACAAGTCCCACAAAATGGCGGGCATAATTAATTTAGTTTTGCCGTTTGATTGAAGAGGGCGATTTTGTTGACATCGTTATATTGAGATCACCGTTACCATGGCCACTGGGGCCCACATGAAGATGAACCAATTGCAGGATTTTTATGTAAGGATGTTCTCCTCACCATGTAGGTCATCCTCATCGAAAATCAGCTAATTCTAAAACTTTTTAACCCTATCATCCATTGATGCAACTTTTAAAGGTAAAAATGGATGATTCAATCGCCGTTGATTTTCAATAATAGGATGATAAGTTTACAAGTTTTAGAATTGGCTGATATTTGGTGAGGATGTTCTCCCCACCATGTAGATCATCCTCACTGAAAATCAGCCCTTGGTTCATCTTCATGTGGGCCCTACAAGCAATTGTAACAAAAAATGTAACAGTGATGTCACTGGGTCAGCCCTCTTGATTGAATCTTCATATGTCACAGGCTTGCATGTCTGTTCCGTTCATGGTAGGAAAAAAAGTGTATTATCTAATTCATTAATGTCCCCTTTTGGTTGATTACAGACTATGCCTTTGTTATTTCTGATCATTTTCTTCCTTCTTATTTCTTATAAACTTCTGATGATGTATTTTGCGGTGGAAGAAATTTTATCAAGCTTAGATGGGTTCTAAATATCCATGGGACTGGTTCTCCTTAACCTATATTGTTGTATTGACTAGTGGCACAGCGTTATATTTATTTTGACAAAACATAGAAGCATGATTGCTGCCTCAACAGTTTAAGTGCTCTGCCATATGTATGCTTTACGCCTTTACGTAGAGAAGTCTCTTGCAAAAAGAATACAATGATAGTGCCCAAGCAGCACAGTACTCTCCCAATTGGGATGCTTATAGATCTATTGAAGTATTAGTCATGTTATGCCATATTTATACAACTATAATTTAGGTTTGCGGTTCCTTATTCTGGAATTTTTATTTCCTTGTCAGATTATTTTTTGCTTATGGGTTTTTGAAGTTGGTTTAAAGTTTCTTCATTTGGATTTTTATGCAGAGGAGCTAGTAACAGGTCTCTCTCGTGTGTCATGGGAAAAAGTAGATGTTAGCTTTCAGGATAGCAAACAGAGATTTGCTGCGCACAGTGTCATTCAGGTATCCATATTGTACTACTGACTTTTATGCTGCTTTCCTTCTCAAATATACAAACTTGTGAGAGGGCACGTGTCTTAGCCCTCCATAGTAACATTCTGCTTTCTTTTCTTGTCTCAAGATCCTTCATTGAATCATAATAAAACATAACTTTCTGATACATGTTCCTATCTTTCTCATTCTGGAACAATTAATTAAATAAATTATCCACTTACAAAATATTTTTCAGGTGAAAGCTCCCTTCATGCAATCAGAAGGTGGAGATGTCATACAACACATGATTGATAATTTCCTTACTTAGAAGAAGTCTAGCAACTGCCAAAGCGGTTGAGTTCTCGGGGCAGAAAAATATCACGTCGTGATGATTGCATATATCAAGAGGTCATTACATAAACTCCACCATTTCTGTTTTACAATATCTTTTTTCGATCGATCATTGTTTCCACAACCCTACCTTTTCTCTTCTTTTTACTAAGCAAAATATATGATCCCACAGTCAATACAATTGAATTTTGTCAGGAACGCCCGTAGTCCCAATTCCAAGGCCATTTAGTTTCAGTGGTAGCTGAATATAATACCAAGAAGAGGGGAAGAACTACTCGGCAATCAGTCTATTTGATTTATTATTATTTGGTCGAATGTAAATGTGCACCTTATTTCTATAAATACTACATTGCTCTTCATTTTTCTCAATTTTATAGAGATATCTAATAGCTGTTTCTAAATAGGTTAATTAAGTACATATTTTTTTGCTAAGATACCTCCCAGTTTCTTTTTCTTTTCTTTTTTTCAGTTGGAGCAACCAGTAAAATGAAGAAAAATAGATCAGGAAAGAGAAAGAGAGTGGGGGAAAAGGGGATATTGAGTTCTTAATTCCAAGTTAGTATAAGCAATCTATATAATGAAACAGAGTGGTTTTAAGATAAAGAACGACCTAGATTTATCCTCTAACAAATCTGGGACGTCCTTTGTGACTTGGGCAAATACATATAACTTCTTAATTAATGGTATAGTTGGTGAATAAAGAGCATCTAAATGGCATATGATAGGTATGAGTTTATAGATAAAATGTGGTGTACAAGTGGAGTAAAAAGGTGTACATCTGAAAGAGAAGAATTTGTCAATTAATTTTTTAAAAATAAAATTGTGAACTTTTTATCTTTTTGACAAATTTTATATTTTTGAAAATGATTTCGAAGATCTTCTAAATGAGACCAATCACAAATACTAATTTTTTTTTTCTAAAAAAAAAAACTAAATAGTTTGGGTACGTATTAGTATGAATAGAGTGTGTGTTTACTCTTTAGGGGTGAAGAGCTTTCCGCCTCTTTAGGGTGCACGAAATCACAGATTAACATATACTAGAGTAGTTTTAAACGGCCAAAATGCACGATGAATTATGGATCATGCCGAAGGCATGAATTATTGTTAGTAGAGATAAAAGGAAAGAGGAGAGATATTGCACCATGATTTGTGGGACCTACATGGACATGTGCCAAAGGAGATTTTAGATGAGGATGTTGTCATAATGTAAATCATCATCTTAAAACAATCGCCATGATGATTTACATGGTGAGGAGAACATCCGCACCGAGTGTGGGACCCCGCTAACAAAAAAAAAAAGAAAATCAATTGTTTAAAAAAATGAATTTTAGTAGTATGTTGTTTAAAA